>JASKGM010006631.1:0-10853 GCA_034509205.1 Ceratonia siliqua
AATAAAATTGTAAGTGCTTTTCAAAAATTTCCCAATATTTTATAAGTTAGTGTTAAACCCATATGGAAAATTCTAAGCTATATCCCCTCCCCTATCCCCTTCTCATGCTACCCCCAACTTTGACAATATTGATTTGTTATATTTTATTATTTTTGTCTCAATTTTTTTTTTACTTTTTAACATTAATTAAATATTTACTATGTCATATATTTTTTTGAGAATTTTTTGAAATGTTTTTATATTTTTTAAAAAATTTTATACTTATGAATGAATAGTGTCAAAAAATTTAAGGGTGAATAGTGTAAAAAGGATATAAAAAATTCTTAAAAATATTTAAAAATATTTTAAAAAATTCTCAACAAATTATATGATCTAGACAATAATTAATTAATGTTAAAAAATAAAAAAAATAGAGACAAAAAATTAAGAAAATATCAAATTTGGTTGCTGGAAGCTATGGTGCAGCCCAAATGGGGCAAAACGAGCCTTAACTTAAGGTATTAATTGTGTTTGTATGATATGCCTTCATTAGTTAGAAGGACCCACAAGACTTTTACGTGACTGAATGACTATTACCCAAGCTATTAAACGATATAGTTTCAGTTGCTTACTTTAATTGAAATTTTAATGAGTTGTTAGTTTCGTTCGTTTCCTTCACGATATATCTAAACCAATTTAGTTGAATGAAAGGCATGAAAAATATTTCCAAACTCTTCTTCTCTTCATCTTCTTAAGAGGGGAACTTCTTGAATCGTGCATCTGAGTCCAACATTTAGTGCTCTTGTTGAGAGAGATTATTGGCCATGGCAGAGCAATCGCGCGCTTATGTAACTCAAGCATTAGAAGAATATATCAATCGATTAGCTTCTCATGATGATCAACTTCATTCATTTGGCAACATTCTTAAAGAAATCAATCTCAAATTAACTTCAATGGAGGGACGTTTAGAACAAACTCTGAGAAATTCATTGGTAGCTGGATTTAGAATTGCTTCTTCTTCGATTAATCGAAACGAGAATGTGTTACCGGCAATTAACAACACAGTGCATCCTCTACGCACATTAAAGCTTGATGTACGGTGTTTTAATGGTGATAATCCTCATAGATGAATCTTCAAAGCTAAGCAGTTCTTTGACTTCCATGTAACACCAAATCACCAGTGATCGGTGATTTCCTTGTTTCATATGGACGATGACGCCTTACACTTCGAAACTCTTGCAAATCAAACCATTGGAGTGTCACAGTCATTTTTGCATAGATGTTTTGAGTCTACAGTAAGGAGTGATATTCGCCGAGAGGTGAGAGTCCTACAACCTACAACTCTTATACAAGCTATTAATTTAGCTAAGTCGATGGAAGATAAATGTAATGACTCTCGTTTAAGGAACTTACCTAATAAACTAACCATGGTTCCATTTAATAAGCCTAATCATAATCCACCTTTGCTTCCAATCCCAAGCCAGTATAAAGTAACAACTTGATAAATGTCAAGAGTTCTAGTTTACCAATGAAGAAACTTACTGCGGCAAAAATAATGGAAAGAAGGGAGAAGGGATTATGCTATAATTGCGATGAGAAGTTTGAAAAGGTCACATATGTAAATCAAAGTTGTTTGTCCACATGCCAGAAGATGAGGATGAAGAACTGGAACATCAATTGTTACGATTTGAAGAGGCCTCAAGAATTGAAACAACAGTTGAAGAACCATTACCTGCCATTAGTTTCCATGCTATGACTAACCAAAGATACCCGTGAACCTTGAGATTTACTGGATCCATTAAAGGTCATGAAGTTTAGATATTAATAGATGGAAGCTTCACCCATACTTTCATTTAAGAGAGGATAGTCCACCACTTGTAAATCCATATTCAACCTTCCAAGCATTTTTCAGTGCTAGTTGGTAATAGTGAGACTCTGGCATGTACTGGATAATGTCCACAATTAGCAGTTCAAGTTCAACAGTATTCATTTCTAGTTGATTTCCATGTTCTGCCTACCATAGAAGCAGATTTAGTGATGGAAGTACAGTGGTTGGAACTACTGAGTCCTGTCACGATGGATTACATAGCTTTAACCCTGACATTTATGAAGGAAGGCTAGAGAGTCGAACTGCAAGGCAATTCGTTGATTGCTTTCACATCTATTAACCTCACTCAACTAAAACGTTTATGCTCAACAGATGAAATAATGTGTTGCTTCCAGTTAACTACCATGGATACTAGGCCAAGCGAGAAACTCATGGAATCAAAAAGCAGAACAACCAAATAAAGAAACATTTGAGAAAATTCGGCAAGTACTCACTTAATATCAAAGCATTTTTGAAATTCCCATTGCCTTACCTCCAGCCAAGACACATGACCACTAAATTCATATCATCCATGGGGCCAAATATCTATCAGACCATATAGATACCTACATTTTCAAAAAAGAAGAGATAAAAAAAACTTTTTAATGAAATATTAGCTACTGGAGTCATTAGACCGAGTAAAAGAGCCAAGAAGCTATGGAGTTAGTGTACATTGGTTGGGGTTTCCCAGTTCATTATAGACTGTATTTTCAAAACCTCTAGTTGAACACCATGGGCCGATACAATGTGACCTAAGTAGTTTATTTAAGACCGTACAAAGTGACATTTACTCTCCTTAGCATACCTGGAATTATCCTTTAAACACCTCAATAATAAATCCAGGTGAAGAACATGGGCATCCAAAGTTTTACTATGTATTAGAATATCATCAAAAAATACGATGGTAAACTTGCGAAGAAATGGTTCCAGCAAATAATTCATGGTAGATTGAAAAGTTGAAAGGGGATTCATGAGCCCGAAAGGCATCACAGTGAACTCATAGTGGCCATCATGCATTCTAAATGCAATTTTGTGTACATCCCTGGGATCTATCCGTATTTAATGATGTCCTGCTCGAAGGTTAATCTTGGAGAATATTGTTGCGCCAAACAATTCGTCTAGAGTTTATTCATTGTAAGGATTGGAAATTTATTAGGAATCATAATGTGATTGAGGTCTCACCAGCTATTATACACAGTTTGTCAAACAATATACCACTATAGCAGCCCCCTTGATTGCTCTGCTTCAGAAATATGCTTTTCAATGGACTCCGCTTACAGAAACAACATTCATTGCATTGAAAAAAGCCAGATGCGAACTTAAGTTTTATCCCTACCTGACTTTGATTAACCATTTATATTAGAAACAAATGCATCAAGAGTGGGCATTGATGTCGTTTTGTTGCAAGAAGTCTATCCTATTGCTTACTATAGCAAGAAACTCAATCCTAAAATGCAACAAGCTTCTACCTACGTGCGTAAATTATACGTTATAATTGAGGCTATGGCCTAATGACGCCAATATCCATTGGGAAGACAATTCATTGTAAAGACTAATCGCAAAAGTATACAAGAAATTACGATCTAAACAATCTAAACCTTTGAACAACAGCAGTTTCTGATCAAAATACTTGGCTATAATTTTGAAATATTGTATAATCCTGGCTATAGCAACAAAGTTGCTGATGCTTTATTGCGGAAAGTTAGTGAACAAGGCCAGTCAGATACTCCAACCCAATTACTCGCCCTAACTCAGCCCCTTAGTGATTTACTTGAGTAGTTGCGAATTGAAACTTCCTCTTTGCCTGACTTACTACAATTGCAGCTGGATATTCGTGCCCAACCTTTGAAATATTGCCATCATCGGATTGCTCAAGTAATCATCTGGCATTAAGGTCGAATACTGATTAGTTTCCATTAAAACCATAAGCATGACATTATACGAGAGTAGCATAACACTCTCATTGGCGAACATAACGGCATCCCTCGAACCATAGCCTGCATTAAAGTAGGGCTGAACAATGGTTTAGGTATAACCGAAAAACCACCTGAACCAACCTAAACCGTAATAAAAATCGAACCAAACCGAGGTGGAGGTGGAGGTGGGTTGGTTTGGTCTAAAAATATGCAAACCAAATGGGGGTGGTTCGGTCAGCGGTTTGGTGGTTTGAAAATCCTTATAAACCGAACCAAACCGTCCATAATACCTTTTAAGTTTTAACTTTTAGGCTTTATTAGTTTACTCTTTATTGTTTCATGTTTACATCGGTATTATTAAGTAATAAGTAGTTTTTCACTTTCTTTTATCAATTTTTTTCTTGCATTATAATTACAAGTTGCAACATAGCTCCTATCTATTTCTATATATTTGTTGCTTTATTATTTTGCCTTGCATGAAAAAAGTTCCCCTATATGCATATTTGGTTGAGTTCAAAATAACATGCATAATAATATAATATATAAGATTGTTTGATGCTTGAAAATAGTGAAACCGAACTAAACCAACCCAAATGTGTTTAGGTTGGTTTGGTTCAGTTGTAAGTTCAAAAATATACAAAACCGAACTAACCTAAACCATTTTTTCTCCATTGGTGCGGTTGACGGTTTGGTACAAAACCATACCAAACCGCACCATGTTCAGCCCTAATTAAAAGAGTTGCCTCACATGTGAAAGGATATTCAAAAGTATATGCAATCCTGTTCCATATGTTAGCATACAAAATATGAACCCCTAGCACTCGCTGGTAAACTTCAACCTCTCTAAATTCCTTCTCAGATATAGTCTAATATTTACATGGATTTTATTATTGGCTTCCCACCTTCAGATGGCCATACTGTCATTATGGTTGTCATCGACAGATTATCCAAGTATACACACTTTGTTTCCCTGTTTCTTGGATTCACTACCACTAAAGTAGCTAATGTTTTTGTGCAAAATATCTGTAAACTGCATGGTTTACCAAAATCCATTGTCACCAACAAGGATCCCATCTTTGTAAGCAAATTTTGGAGGGAGCTCTTTCGGTTGCATGGCACTCACTCTCCAAAAGCGCCTACCATCCCTAAACGGATGGGCAGATTGAGGTCACTAATAGGGGATCAGAGCAATATCTCAGAAGTTTTAGCTGTGATCACCCCACTTATTGGTACCGTTATCTTCATTAGGCTGAATAATCTTATAACACTGCTCACTATTCTACACTTCAAAAAACACTTTTTAAGGTTGCTTATGGGTGCCCTCCTCTCACTTTGTTACCTTGTCCAACCCTAGACACACGGGTAGAAGTTGTGGAGGAAACGTTGCGGCTTCGAGACCATTACTGCGTGATTTAAAACTTCACCTTGCAAAAGCTCAATAGAGGATGAAACAAATAGCTAACAAACATCGACATGATCATAGTTTTCAGGTGGGAGATTTAGTTCTCATCAAGCTCCAACTTTATCGCTAAACCACTATTTCTGGCATGCCATACACGAAGCTCAGTAAACAATTCCACGACCCTTTTCCCATGGAAGCTCATATTGGTCTTATTGCGTACTCTTCCTCCTCAGGCTCAGGTTCACCTTGTTTCTCATGTGTCAGTCCTTAAACCTTACTTCCATAATTTACGTACCCTTATTTCTTCACTCCCACCTTCCGCTATTGACAAGCATCCTTTGGTCGAGCCAGTGGCAATCCTTCACACTCGTTGAGTCGATTGGGACCTGTCCTCAAAACTCAACTTTTGGTTCAATGGAAGGGCTTATTGTTAGAAGACATTGCCTAGGTGGCTTTAGAAGAGTTTCACACACTTTACCCCTCTTTTGACCTTAAGGACAAGGTTTTGTCTCGAGAGGAAGGCACTGGTATACCCTCACTAGTTAGAAGGCCCCATAAGACTCCTACGTGGCTGAATTACTATTACCATTAGACCTAAGCTATTAAACAATGTAGTTTCAGTTGCTTACTTTAATTGAATTTCTATTAATGAGTTGTTAGTTCCGTTCATTTGCTTCACGATATATGTAAACCAAGTTAGTTGAATGAAAGGCATGAAAAATATTTCTAAACTTTTTTTTTCTTCATCTTCTCAGGAGGGGCACTCCTTGAATCGGGCATCCGAGTCCAACAATGTGCCCATAATAATAATAAATGGTTTGGTGGGCCATGCAAGTGGATTGAGGATTCGATTCATGCATGTGCATGAGTTATTTTTAGAGTTCCTTGAAGAGTCAAAGAGATATCACCACCTATTCAAAGGCAAAACAAGAGAGAAAGATGAGGATGCTAACTATGAATATGAGATGATGTGGAATGCAGAAGGATCAAAGAATCACCTCCTAGAACGGCTAAATCAAACACAATTTATAATCCACAGATTGTTACAAACATTCCAAATGCTTACAGTCATTGCACCTGTGAATGTTCCTTTCTACATGTTGTTGCTATTTAAGGATTGGAGTGACAAATAAAGACAGAACTCTATTCACTACCCTTTGCAGCTTAAATTGGTTTCCATTAGATACAAATTATTGTTATAGTTATGGTTAGAAACTTGGAAGTAGGTAAATTTAACATGGTCTGATCATATATGGATTCTCTGGTATTTTTGCTTGGTTGCTTGATATCTTCGTATCAATAATGAAGCCAATGATCATATGGAGAATCTATAGCAGATAGTTTGTGACTTGACTAAATGTGTCTACTGCAAAATGCAGAGTTGGCTCAAAGTTTACAAAGCTAAGTCGTTTCTAAATGTCTGTTTCTCTCTCTTTTCAAAATATTATCTTGTGGTTCATTTTGTCTTTGTTTCTTTTATCTTTATTACCTTCCAAATCTTTATATTGTGTGATGGGGTTTCTTTATTTTTGAGTAAAGAATGTCCATTTGAAGATCATGGAAAGTTGGCTGAGTTGCTGACCTTAGTTAAATTATTTGAATACTTTGCAAGAAGTTTTAAGTTCAAGTTTCTGTGCTGTGATATACTTAAACAACTTGGAACATTTCTTCTAATAATTAATGTATGAATTATATAACTCCTAAATATATAGTTTGACATCCTAGTGCAAAGGCACAATAATTATATGAAGAAATTTTGGTAAGTGAATATAGTGTAAGACATGAGGAGTTCATTGACCAGCTTTGCTCAGATATAATTAATTATAACATCAGCAGAGATTGCCTATTTTGCAAGCAGCCACTAGCTCATGTTTGGTTTGGCTGTCGCGCCACTAAGAGACTCTGTTGCAATGCCAAAGATCGTGGATTCTGATATAATGAAATTTTGGACTCTGGCCATTACAATTGTGTTGTCAAATCGACCTTTTGTCAAACATTTCATGATCCTCCTGATAAATGATGTCAAATCAAGACATTCTCTTCATTTTACAATCATTTTAATCAATTCTATTCTTACTCTTTTTAATGTATGTAGAAGTGAAATTGCAATGTGTAATAATCAAGCTTTTAGAACCCCAGAAGGCTGCAACAATATGTAGTGTAGTGGCTAAAGGCAGTGAAGTGAGCTAGCTTCCCCTTAACCCTCACACACACAAATCCATGGAAGCCAAGATATTAGAATAATAATTCTCTTAATGTAGCATATGAATATTGATTTATGTTTACAACTTATTTGCTATAACATACAACATTTGAGTTTCCCTTCATTTGCAAAGGACCAAGTTCTACTACTTTTTAGGCTATAATGTCAAAGAACAGAGCAGTATAAAGTACAAGAAGGGCTTGAAGAGAGAGGAGGAAGGGCATGGATTGTAGAGGAGATGGAAAAACAGTGTCCATGTGAAGGACTAAATTCCAATTATTCTAGCAACAGCTGAAAAAGTTTTAGTTAATTACTTCCATGCCAGCTTCATAATGTCATGCTTGATGCCCAGATTGTGAAAAAGCAGTACCGAGTATGTCCACAAACTTCTCCTGTGCCCAAAAAACCCACTGGGTTTTCCCAGTGGCTCAAAAAGAGAAAAACAGGGAAGGAGACCAAAGTGGCAATACAACAGCAAAGCCCATAGAACCCAACTGGGCAGGCAGGCTATACACATGAAGGAACTTCATTCAAAGATGACATCTTTTTGTAGGATAGAAAAGAGAAGACAATAAACTTAGGATGTACATTTAAATAGGACCAGAAGAAGGTGAAATTAAAGACGGTTTCAATCATCTCCTTGAATATACCAACAGAGGAGCATGGTGGCACATCTGCGTAGGATGTAGAGACGAGTACGTTGCTTCTTCACTAAAGAAGCACACTTGCTGCTGAACCCATATCCCTTTCTCTTTGCGGAGACCTTAGGTCCCTTCTTGTAGTGTTGGAGCTCAGCCATGGCTGCTGATATGGTATATTTTTTTCCTCAAACGGGAACCCCAAAAAAAGCTCGCAACAGAGCTTGAGGAAGCATTTGGAGCAGAGGGGTTAAACTATATATACAATGCCACACCCACAGGATGACTGAATGGAGTAAAATGAAAGTGAACGTGGGCAGGCTCGAAAACTGAGGGATTTGCAGCCTTCAGAGATTTAGATTTCAATGAAGGAAAGGGGAATGAACGTGGGTGAGGAACTAGTTTTCTTAACCCAATAAAAAATTCCATTGCTTGTGGTACCAAGGTAACTCAAAACTGGGTGGAGTGCGAAAACGAGGAAGGTAAATTAGAAAAGTGGCAAAGGTGAGCATAAAAAGAGGGGCATTGCCGTAATCCGGACAAAGCAGAAGTGTTTAACCATGGGAACAAGGACCCGGCAAGCTGACCTCAACTCTTAGGTGGATTGGAGGTTTGGTTGGATTCTAAGTTGCCTCACGTTACCAAGTTCCAACAACATCTTCTGTTCTACTTCAATTTATTATGGCAAATGTGGCCAGCTGTGTGTTAAGAAAAATTTATCTATTAATGACAGTGTGTTATCAGCCATATACTTATATTCCACCTTGATAGCCTGATCTTGATGTATTACCAACTTGTAATTAGGCTTATCATAAGGATACTCCCTCATTTTTTTAACCCAATATCCTTAAGATGAGCCTGATTAGGTTGGTGGATGGAATATGTATGGCTTTCTGTTTCCCTTTTTTATTTTAATCATTACACTGAACTTACTCCATGTTAAGTTGGAAAATACACCCTCTTTCATTCTATTAATGTAAAATCATAATGTCTATAACTATGAAACATGGATATTTTAAAGTGAATTTACGGTGTATTTAATGTATGTATGATACTCGTATTAAACATTACACTTAAATACTTCATATTTTGTTATGTTACAATACCTATATCGTATCGTATCGTATCTTATATTTGTGTCAGTATTTATCATGTTGTCTAGGATTATCTTAATGGAAAGTGACCTTTGAGGATACAGATCCCGGAAGATATTACTCTCATGACTAACTATTCAGTGTGACTGCCGTGAAATTGTTGCCTATTGCCTAGTTAAGGATGTGTGATTTAGAGAGAGATAGACGAATGTGCAGAGTATAGTAGCTGCTACGTGGACTCGTTGATAACTAGTCAAACGATATTCTTCAGTTTTGATGGAGGTTCTATGGCTGGCTTCCAGCTTTTGATGACTGCCCGAAAGTTTGGAATCTAAGCATAATATTGAGTAAGATCTTTAATTAGGAAGAAAATTTTTACCTTCAATAATTATTTTCTATTAGGTGCCAGGATCTAGATTATCTTTTCTTAATTAAGCATTATTTTGTGGGAGGTCAAGTGGACATGGCAGATGATCTTGATCTAGAAGATATGGTTCCATTTTACATGCATGCTTATACAGACATATCTATGTAATATATGTTTTATGTAAGATTGTCAATCTCACGAATCTACGCAAACTCATTAAGGGCTTGTAAACTGGTACTTACTTTTAGTAAATACCTCACACCTATAACAATACAAGGCATCAGAAAATGGTGGATAATAGAATAAAACAATTACTTTATAATATGTTCTCCATTAACATTATGAAGTTTCATGTCTGCATTCTCTTTCACATTTAAGGTCACTATTTCAGTTAATAATGCTTAATCCAAAACTGGATGAAGACATTGAATTTACAATTCTTAGCCCAGGAAACGATTCTAGTATTAGTAAACCAAATGCTTATTGGTGGCATTGCATACCTTTAAATATTGTCCTGTGTACTCTAAAGTTTAAACCAGTCCTTTTAACCATTTTATCAAACATGTAACAAGCATTTCTGTGTTTAGTGGAAAGCAACTAAAATAAACACCAAGTTTGCCCCCAAACCTATACCGTGTGTTATTCACAGTCGAAGGCTGAAGCCTAAAAAAACAGAAGCATGTGTTATGCAAGAGATTTTTTTTAACCCCTTTATTAACCAAGCCTTGAAAAGTTATGGAGCTCATTATTCCCTTCCCTTTTCAATCTTTATTGGACAGAGGAAGAGTCCAAATTCAAAGTTACTATCAATCCCATAAAGCAAGAAGGTATTAAATTAATCACTTGAGAATTGGGTCAGAGATTCCAAGATTTTAACAGTCAGTTATTGTCAAAGAACATGAATAAGATTCTGCTGATATGGAGGAGTATAATCAAAGAGTTGGATTTCTAGCAAGGAGATATGATAAGATGCAGTAAGGTCTATAGGATTCTGATTTTCTTTTTTCAAGAAACATATGCTTATAGAGAGGGAAGATTTATAGGTTATAATGCTCTTTTATCTATTTTTGGGTTAAAACCAATAATTACCATATAATTTTAAGATGAAGCTGGAATAAAATTGAAATAAAAAAGAAATGAATACGAGAAGATGAGCACTACGAGGAGAAGATGAGGACTAACATACCTTGCTTCTATTACAAGGTTTTGATTTCATAATCTTATATGCCATTCATCTCCATACAGTGTATTTCCAGGAGTGTGTCACAAGCTGCAATCTTGTACCAGAGCAGTAGAGTTCAAGAAACATGGGTCTTACTACTTTTGTTCATGGGGATTAAGGTCCGTTTGATGGATTTATATTTTTTAGTAATGGCTTTAAATAAAA
>JASKGM010006633.1:0-42750 GCA_034509205.1 Ceratonia siliqua
AGCAAAAGAAGTAAATTTTTGGAAAGTTTGAGGGTCGAATTGCAATTCTTGAAATTATGGGGTGAAATGGTAATTTTCAAAAGTATGTGGGTCAATTTGTGATTCTTGAGAATCACATAGGGTGAAAGTGGAATTATCAAAAGTATTGGACCCACAATGTACCTTATACAAATAATGGCATCAAAATATAATCTAGGCAAGTAATAGAAAAAATATGATTTGTATAAATAGTAGATCCAAAATATATATTTTTTTAATGGTATTAAGACAAAAATGCCATATTTAAATTTGAGCCTTAACTTGGAATGTAAGTTCATTTGACTTTTGAAATCTTTTGGAATCATTAGGCTTTGGACCCCCTTTTTACTAACCCAATTGGGCCTTTGAAACCCCACTAAAAATTAAGAAACCAATTCAATTCAAAACATTTTTCTCTCTTTTTACCTTTTATTCCCAAACGTACCTAGTTTTAATATTTCATGTCCAGAAATATTTTTAAATAAATTGATTCCCTTACTCAACCTGAAGATCTATTTTATTCTCTTGTTTTTATTATTATTATTATTATTATTTTTTCCTTGTGAAGATAAAAGGAAAATAAATAAGAAGCCAAAAATAGGGGATAATCAGAGCCCCCCTTAATAGAAACATCCTAACTTAAACAGTAGAAATGCACTTAACTCTGTCAATTTCTAGGTTTGAACCCACATCAGAATCACGGATAAACAGCTTAGTGTATAGCATGATTTATGACCAAATCTCAACCCAAATACAACTTTGACTCAGATCAAGATGAGGGAATACATATTAGGCAGTCATAAATTCGCAAATAAGACAGCAAAATGAAACCAAATTCGAGCTCCTGTTTCTAGTTGATTTTAATAACGAAACTCCAGAATGCTCAGCAATTTATGATATGATCTAACTTTGTAATGCATCACTACTCTAACTTACAAACTCTGGGAAATCGAAAACAGGCTATCAATAGACTAGAAAGGGAATTTTCCTGAAAAAAACATGAATTCAATCAGAGATGGCAACGAATTTAACTTCATAAAACCAAAGACAAGAGCAAATTGCTGCAAATAACTCGATTGAATAGGAGAGGGATTAGGAATGAAACCCCTAAACCTACAGATTCAATCAAGGCATCGAATTGAACTTTCCAACAAAAAGCAAATACTTTCTGAAAATCGAGCAGGTTTATCTAGCGTTGCAAATCAACCATAAATTGAAATAGATACATTGCAAGTTCAAATTAAAACAACGAGCAAATCATTCCAAATTGCAACTTAAGTTTTTCCGTCATTACCAGTTACAGATCCCAAAGAAAAGATGCCCACAGGACAAAGGTATCAGAGTATACGCCCTCGTGAATAGCACCTCCTGAAATTCGTTAATCACCTTGGCTCCCTTCAAATCCCCTCCTGATATCTCTCTTCAACTCTCGGTTGTCTGTGACTCAAAAGGCTCTTCGTTGGGTTCACTCTTGGGTGTCTTCGAAGCTTTCTGCCGGGGTCCTGTGTTGGTCCTCTGGAGCTCCCTTTATACCCGAACATCTGAGTCAGATATCCCGACAATCTGCTTCAATCAAATCCCCCCTATGGCGTCGAAGCAATGAATCAATTTTCGGGTGTCTCCTTTAATGATGAAGGAGAGAAGATAGGGATTTGGTGGCAAGAATCACGGTGTGTTTAGGGTTGCTGTCAGAAATTAGGGAAGGGGATTATGGAACGAATAGACAAGGTGATGCAAAGAGGAAGAACCGGCGAGATTGACAGAGGTGGAAGGGAAGGAAATGCACCGAGATTATGCGGGAATAAGGGGAGAACGGTGCCGAGGGATCAAGGGTAATTGGGATGAAGAGGCGCGGGGGAAAAACAATTTAGGGAATTAGGGATTTGGTGATTTGGATCTTTAAGGTTTAGTTCAGGTCGGGTCAGGCGGGTGGGCGGATCTGGGTAGGTGCATTGGGTCGGGCTGACTGGTGGGCTTTCCTTCCCCCCCATTTTTTTTTTTATCCGGTTTTGGCCCTTTTTCTTTTGTTTAGTTTGGGCTAGACCCCTTTTTTAGAAAAACAAACAATTTTTTTTCTATTTCGTTTTTTTTTTTGAAAATTTTTTCATTATATAATTTTTATTATTATTATTATTATTTTTGATTTTATTGTCTGATTTTGTTATCAATTAATTTAAATCCCTAGACAAAATTGGGTGTTTATAGTGAGAAATTCTCGCGGAAAATTTTCGTGAGAAAAGAAAATAAAACGCTGCGTTTTACAAAATTACCGTTTCTCACGGAACAATGTTCCGTGAGAAAAACTGTGAGAAATATTTCACGCCACCTGGTGCTATTTTTCTCACGGTTTTTCTCTCGACATTCTCACGGGTTTTCTCACGGATGACTCATCCGTGAGAAAATCCGTGAGAATATATCCTCTGTGAGAAATGCCATGAGAAATACCGTGAGAAATTCTCACAGACTTTGTTGCTGTGAGAAATTCCATGAGAAAAACCATGTTTGCTTGTAGTGTAACTCCTACTTTAAATAAGGCTTTCAACAGTTTGTATTGTATTCTGTAGACGATTCCTACGTCTTCAGATCCTTCTTTGAATTTTTGTACTATGTTGGTGCTGAGTACTAAGGCATTCTTGATGTATTTATTGTTCAAATTAATTTCATAGTTTGAAAAACAATTAAAATATACAGGGCCATTAGCTATGTTGGATTCTAAACAGGTCATTAATGAGTCATCAAAACTCAAGGCTTTTGTATCTCATAAGAGAAGAAGTATAGATTGATTAACTCCTACTCTTCTAAGGGGTTTGATAGCAACTTGTATTGACTCTATGCGAAGGAAGTTGTATCCATCTCTTATGTGTTGATCTATTAGCTCAGAGTCTAATAAGTGTAAGGTATCATGTTGTTTTCCTATGAATTTTGTAATTTCTACAATTTTGTAGACACTGTTTTCCAATAAATGGAAGGTAGATCTTTTGTATATTTCCTTATATTGTATGGTAGGCAAGGTCTAAAAAATTAAGTTTTGCTCGATTTTTTGTATAGAAAGGGTCTATTGTCTATTATTTTCTAGTATATCTTCTTCATTTTCTATTTGGTCTGTCATCCTAAGTATGGTATGATTACCTCTATTGGAGAGTCTTCTAAAGATCCTGTTCATAGTTAGGTCTAGATAATACTCTATCTAAATTAAATTCTACTCAAATTTTAGCAGGACCACCCTAACGCTCAACTGGGCTCTAACGGGTTGACCAACACTAAGTTCGTTTAGAACTTAACTTTCTAGAGATTTATTCAAAAATAACTAATTACAACCCCTCTACAGGACTCTAAAGAACGAGGCTCTGATACCAATAGGGGTAGGATTGATATATATATATATATATGTGTGTGTGTGTAAGAGTTTTCACATTGATAATTATTTAAGAAAATAATTTTTTTTTAGAATCAAAATAATTAAACTAAGGAGTACATTTTCTTATTTAGCGCACTAATATTTTTATTTTAAGTAATTTGAGTATTTTATCATTAATAGATTAATATGACATCAATTTAATTATTTAAAGAGTTTTTAAATTATATAAATAATTTATTTATCTAATGTGTCACTCTAATGACCTTATCACTTATCTTTAAGCCTTTAATGTTATTGTTTGATTTTATTTCGGGTTAAGTAAATTATCGTATCATCATTTTACATGTTAGAGAATACACTAATAATTACAAGTAAACAAAATTATTTGTATTTATGAATTTATAAAAAGACAAAATAATAACATATTAAATAATTAAAATATTCGCATAATATAAAAATTGAAAAAAATAAACTAATGTCACTCTAATTTTTTAAGATGAAATAAATTAAATATTTGAATTACTCTTTTTATTTATATTTGATGAAGAGAAAAGTAGTCAAAATCTACTTGAGGCCTGATGTATAGCATAATTTTGAAATCAAACAGACACTAAAAATGAAGAAGAAGGAGAATGAGAAGGAGAAGGAAAAGAAGGGCTTGTTCGTTTGAAATTATCAGAGAATTTCTTTTCTTCTTCTTCTACAAGGGGAAGGGTTTTTTTCAAAGAGAAGTTGTTTTGTATTTGGATGCAATAATTAACAAGGACTTTTGGATAAGGGTGAACAATTTTGGAAATGAAAATTTCTTTTTCTTATAATTTTTCTCCTTAATCTAAAATTTTTAACTTTTCTTTATTGGAAGTTTTCTCCATTTTCATTAGTTTATAATTTTTTTATAAGTCCAAACAAACAGGTATATTTTTATCAGAATGCATTATTTTTTGAAAAGAATTAACTTATTCTCATAATAAGTCCAAATAAACAGGGCCGAAGAAGAAGGAGAAGAAGAAGAATGAGAAGGAGAAGGAGAAAAAGGAGGAGAAGGAGAAGAAGGAGGAGAAGAAATAAGGATTGAAGTGATTACATAAGAAAATATATTCTCGCACAAAAGAAGTAAGAATGTGTTTGGATCTCCTTTTATGGGAGGAGAAGTGATCTTTTTTTTTTTTAATAATTCCTTCTATAATTTTTTTTGCTATTCGGATCTCATTCTCCTTCAAGGAGAATAAGATAGAAAATGAAAAATTATAATTAAAGTAGAATCTTTATTTTGCAGCTTCTCCTACTAGGAGAAGAAGATTCATTTTTTTTTCAACGATTTTGTCCCTCTGCTCATTATAGTTACATATTTTTTATTATAATATCATAGTTAAATTTTATTATAGTTACAAAATTTAAATTTAATCAAATAATTTTTTAATACATTTATATTATTTCTTTCATTAGGTTATTTTTTATTATGATTATTTTCATATAATTATTATTTTATTTTAAAAATATTTTTAATCATGTATATATTTATTTTATTATTTTCAAATTAAATATATAATTTTGACCCATTAAAAATTATTTTAAATTCCTTATACGTGTTTTTTTTAGTAATTTTATCAATCAAAAGTTCTTTTATAATTTTGCAGACGAACACCTTTTTTGATTCAAAAGTAATTCTCATTTACTATATCTAAACACAAAACAACTTCTCATTTTACTAAAATACATTCTTTTTTCAGAACCAACTTCTCATTCTATAAAAGTTATTCTTTTTAAAGAACATCCGAACATGTTCTGTTGTAAGGAGAATGTTGCTGCTGATGCATTTCCAGGGTGCCTAAACCAGATTTAATCCTTATGCTACTTCACACTATCAATTCAGACTTATTAACTAGAATACAACAGAGTTGGGATCAAGATCAAAATTTATAGAAAATATTTATCCAATTACAGCAGCAATCTAATCATAGGCATTATACTTGGGTTAACAATGAATTACGAAGAAAAAACAAGCTAGTTGTGGGAAATAACTCTGCACTGAAGCAACACATTTTGGAATGGTTGCAAAATTTTGCAATAGGGGGTCATTTTGCAACGAATGTTACTGCCCAAAGAGTTAAGTCACTATTATATTAGAAGGGTATGACAAAAGATATTCAGAGTTTTGTAAAGGAATGTGTTATATGTCAGAAGCGTAAGTATGATAATGCAACTAATCCCGACCTTTTGCAACCACTCCCTATTCCCAATGGGGTATGGACAGAGATAACCATGGATTTGATTTTATAGAAGGTCTCCCTAATTCCAATGGCAAGTCAACAATATTTGTGGTTGTAGATAAACTTTTTAAAGCAGCACATTTCATGGCCTTTGCACATCCTTACACTGCTGTCCATGTAGCTTAATCCTTTATGGATAATGTTTATAAACTCCATGGATTTCCCAAATCTATTACTTGTGACTCAGATGCCATTTTTCTTAGTAATTTTTGGCAAAGTCTCTTTCATTGTCAAGGAGTGAAGTTGCAATTATCAACAGCCTATCACCCACAAACTGATGGCCAATCTGAAGTGGTTAACATGTGCCTTGAAACCTACCTCCGTTATATGTGTAGGGATGCTCCTTATACTTGGGTTCGACGGTTACCATTAGCTAAGTGGTGGTATAATACTAATTTTCATATAGCTACAAAAACAACTCCTTATGAGATTGTTTATAGTCAACCACCACCATTGCACTTGCCTTATTTGCCAAGGGAATCCAATGTTGATTTGGTCAATCGAAGTTTGCAAGCCAGAGAGGAAACAATTTGTCTTCTTAAGTTTCATTTGCGAAGAGCTTAGGATAACATGAAATCCCTAGCTGATGTTTATCGCTCTGGTCATGAATATTAGGTTGGGGATTGGGTTTATGTAAAGCTCCAACCTTACAGACAATCTTCTATAGTGACACGGGTTAATAAAAAATTAGCTGCTCGTTATTTTGGTCCTTATCTTATTCAAACCAAAGTGGGTTAAGTTGCTTATACATTGGCTTTGCCTGAAGGTTCTTAGGTTTATCCAACCTTTCATGAGTCTTAGTTGAAACGTTATATGGGCAATCCTCCTGTGTAGGCCATTTCAACTTCATTACCTGTTAGTTCCTTGGAGGCACCTCTGGAACCAGAACGGATCCTTGATCACACAATGGTGAATCGCCGTGGTAGGGCTGTCACAAAGGTTCTTGTTCAATGGAAGAATCATGCTGAAGATAATGCTACATGGGAGTTTTATTATGACCTTCTGCAATGGTTTCCTCAGTTTTGCCCTTGAGGACAAGTGCGTTCTTAGGGAGAGGGTTTTGTTACAGAAGGTATGTGATAAGTAACGGCCACAACAACCATAACTATGTAAACTGACTGGAAGCAAAAGAAAGAAACTGAAAAGCTAATGTGAATTGTTTTAACCTGATGTGGCGAGTATTACTAAACCATGTGAGAATCATGTGATCAATGAAGTAAGAGGAAGAACGGAAGTGGGCTTGTTCAAGTTGGCTGGTAGAAGGAGATGCAAAGAAATTGATATATATACTTGTAATGAGTATAATCAAATTAAATTTTTAGCAAAGAGTGAACTTCTTCTTTCCCCATCTATATCTTTGTTGCTCTCAGAATTCTTTCTTGACTAGAATTCCCTAATTCTATTCTAGTTCCTCAGTAAAATGGGGGATGGAAGTGACTAGCGAAGACATGAAAATGTGTGTTTTCTTGTTTACAAATTTAAATTTATTATTATTTTATCTTAATATTTAAAATAATTTATAAATTGTAAATTTGTATTATTTTTTGTATTTTATTGTAATTTAAAATTTTAAAATTTAAAATTTGAGTTTTATTTTATGATTTAAAATATTATATTAACTATTAAATATTATGTCATGTAAATTATACACTTATTTTAATCATAATAAAATTATTTAATAATGTTTTAGCTATATTAATATTTATTAATTAATTTTTTAGTTAATTATTATATATTAGGTACATATATTATACAATTATATATCATATATATAATATATAAATAAAAATTTTAAAATATATTTTTTAATTATAATGAGTATGGTGTTGCAATTTTTAATTAAAAATAATAATAATTATAGTGCTCCCCTTCCTTCCTTCATTCTGAGTTTGTAGTCTGTAATTGTATAGTCCACTCCATCCTCTGCAATCTGCATTCTCAAACCTTTTAAGGTTCACCACTTTCTCCTCCTTTCCGATTTATCATTAAGTTTCTTCCTTTTGCTTGCGCAAGCTTCATGGATGCCTGACTACTTTCCATTTTCTTTGGTGCATTCCTCGCCGATAAGGTACATTATTACACAAATGCTTCTCTTTCTGTTTCTCTTTATCTTTCTGCCAACCACTTAAGGCACTGTTTCGCTACTATTAGAATACAACTCTCATAATTATAATTAGTAACCAAAGTTTGGGTTAGGGCTTGGATTCTCATTTTCTGAAAACATGAGTGTGAAAACAGTAAACCAAGCGCTTACAATTTTCTTCTTTTTTTTATTTTTCTTCTCTCTCTCTCTCTTGGGACATACTATCAACATTCTCCATTCTTTCTAGCCGAGGTTCGATGGCGCTTGTCGTTTACTTTTGAAAACACACAAGACTCTAATAAGCTGTTCATACACATCGAATAGAATATTAATGTAGATATAATATCACGTAGACTCTAGAATCAATATAAGCGAGCGAGATGGTCGACAGTGAGAAACTGGGGGATTGCTCCCACGGCGATTCCGATATCGAGCTTGTTTATGCGACTTTTCAACAGCAATATTCTACTTCCTTAAAGAAGGACCAAAATGCGGAATCCCCTCATCATATCGTCGACAACCACAAGACTCCCAAGTCCCCTGCAGATGCATGCCAGGATGAAGATCAAGTTATGGTTGATAAGGCTGATGATAAGAACCCACCTGATACCAAAAATGGTGATTATAGTCTTAGTCAAATTCCAGAAAACAAAAGCATTAGTGACAATACCCACAAAGAGAATCTGCTTAAAGATGCTAAATCCCTTTCACGCGAGGAATCGTGGATTCCAAAGGCCAAAGAAAAGGATGTCCGAGAAATGAAGAACATGCTAAATGATACTGAGGTACTTCTAGTAAGACGTTAAAACAATTTTTCTTTTTTAATTAACGTGTAAATTATATGAATAAATTATAAAAAGAAAAATTTGACTCATATTCTTCCTTTAAATTTAGTTTCTTTTTAGTAATATGATCATTTTTATGTTTGAGCGGCAGACGGCTGAGTATGTAGAATCTGGTACTGTTCTGGAGCCGGCAGCATTTATGAAGGAGCTGGAGAGTTTCTACAGAGAGAGGGCCATGGAATTTAAACCACCTAGGTTTTATGGAGAGCCTCTAAATTGCCTTAAGTAAGTATCATATTCCTGGTAACGAGTTGGAGTAACCCCTTTATTAAAAGCACTCTGAGGGCTAATTTAAGTATGCTTGGTACCATCCGCCTTGATGACTAGTTTGAAAGTGTTGCTTAAATGTTCTCATAGCTGATTTCTATATACTTTCCCATGGTCTGTAGGCTATGGAGAGCTGTTACCGGACTGGGTGGCTATGATGCGGTATGCATTCATCTGCCTGATTAATTAATAATAATTGGCTGCTTTTTCCTTTTCTTAAGTCACCTCTGTGTATATTTATTGGCCATTCAAATAGTTCTTGCATTCTCAAGTTTAATACTTCAGTCTAAGATATATATAATTATATATTGAGGACTTCAAGGCTGCAATTATGTTTCCAAAGTTTAATTCTATGCATCCCTTTTGTAAGACAAGGGGTTTTATGTTAAAACTAAATGTTTTTAATACTTTTTATTTTAAAAAAATTATGCTCAGTCTAAATGCAAAGTGATGATGCGCTCATGGGCATACTTTCCCCATTTTTCATGATTGTGTTGATACTTTCAGATCAGCAGTAGTGGTTGATATGCACGGGGGGTGGGGGTTGACAAGTAACTTGACGATGTTGTATTGGAAGCTTGTAATAAAGACATGGAGTGCCCTTCTAAATTTATTTGTTAGAAAAGTTGCATACCTTGAATCTAATGGAATAACATTTACCAAGTAAAAGTTGGAGTAGCTATGTAGCATATATTACTAGGCCTCTACTGTTCCCTAGCCAGCTAGCCTCTCCCTTCCCTTGTCCTGAAAGTACCAAGTTCTGATTAGATCTTCTTTTTAATGTGACCTTGGAATATACAGAGATGCAATAAGTGAAGGGATTGAGTTACTTTGGTCATCTCGATTTATTTGTCCCTACAGTGGATTAATTATGAATGCTGTAGATACTAGCATGTATAATTTCAGTTTGTAGGGTTCTAAAAGGGATGTAGTTTTAAGCAAATGAGATTGGAGATATTGGCATCATGAAGTTTAATATTCAGACATGTTGCTATAACAGTAACAATTTTCTTATACATATTTCAAGTACTAAAGTATGATCTTACCAAGTAAAAGCATATATCATCATAGAGCATCGTCTGCATGGATAATAGCATAAAAGGATTATCTTGGGCCCTGTTCAGCTGATCTACTTTACAAAAAAAGCCAATCATTCAGGATTTATCTAATGAAATTCTTTTTTCAAATGGAAATATATGGTAGGGATGAGCTCAAATATGAGTGATTAAAGCTTCAACCTATGGAATTGAATGTTTTACCCTTCTTATAATGGGGTCTTGAACTCCAGACGAGACTCTTTGTCAAAGTTTTGGATGCTGTAATTGGATTTTGATTAATTATTTTTTTCTTTTTTATAAATATTGGAGTAGAACCCTTAATACTACATTAGATTTTTAAATTCTGCACACTTCAAGTTTATTGAATGCTATGATCAAGTTCTCAATCCTCACCCATATTTCTTTTAGCTTTTCAGAATTGTGCCAAGATAAGTTGGTGCTAAAATAATTTTTGTTGTTAGTTATTCATTACCAATATGTAACAGAAATGAGCTTTCTGCCTGGTTATATGTAGGTAACTGCGTCCAAGTTATGGCGGCAAGTAGGAGAGTCTTTCCACCCCCCTAAGTAAGGCCTAGATATATCACTGTTTTGTAGTGCTTGTTAAGAACCTGCATGACATTTCTGCTGTTTACTGTCATTGATAAACTCTGTGGTATCTGACCTGCTTATAATTGATAGTTGTCAACATATATAATTTATCTATTGAGATATAATATCCCCTTTCTCATAATTGAATTGAATACGTCTCTCTCTCTCCCAGGACTTGCACTACAGTCTCTTGGACGTTTAGAATTTTTTATGAGAAGGTAATGCTTATTCTCCATGGACTTTATGCTTACTGAATGGGTCTTACCATTAATTATCAGCAACCATTGATCAATTAAATAAAGTCAAACTTATGTTGATGGCAGAATTGACAAATGCTTCGGTGACATGACTGATTACATGTGCATCAGTTTCAGTTTGAGCTGACGTTTATTTCATTTTCCCACTCTCTTAATGTAAAAGAAAATAAGTGAATATATATATTTGTCTCTACTTTGCCTTCCCATGGCATGAACTGTCTTTGTCTTGGAACATTTGGACACTAATGAAATTGAAACCAACAAGAGATTCCATTATTATCTACTTTTCTGCGTTGCTCTATTTCAAGTTTATTTTTTTTGCCTTTTCGTAGTCACTTGCATGATCTGCTGGTCTCCTGACTCTCTTCTGTTCCAAAAATTTCAATTTGCACAGGCACTTTTAGAGTATGAGAAGCATAAGAGAGAGATTGGGCAGCTACAGCTCCCTGTTAGACCATTCTGTCAGTCTTCAAGTGTGGAAAAGGAGGTTTGTATGTGGTTCTGTTTTTTCTAGTTCTTTGATTCAAAGAGATCATCCATTGTTTTTATTTGTCATGTATGATAAATCTGATAAGTTGTAAACTTGAAGCTCCTACTTTCTTTTTTTAAATTTACTTGTACACTTATCTTGCAATAGACTCAGAAGTTGGGGCTTGAAATGCATGTGCTTTACTATAGATTTAAGAATCCATCAATAGTAGTAATATCAAGGACCTTGGGATTTTAGAACATGGGATTTTGGATTTGAAATTTGATATGGTGTTGAAAAGATCAAGGTTTTGAAGGAACTAAGTCACGGGATTTGAACAAAATTGCTGCCAGAATTTTAAAAGAGCAGGATTTTGAAGGTTATGTTAGAGACAGAGAAATTATTCTAGCACCTTGGATTTTCTGTTGCCGTTGCGGTGATTGATAACCTTTGAACTGTCCCACGAGAGAAAAGAAAAGGCAAAATTAGATTGTTGTTGAGTACAAGGGAAGATAGGTATAGATTTTTACTTCTAGAAGGACTACATTTACAAACACCCTTGAATGCCCTATTTAGGGGTGTCAATTAGGGCCAACCTGGCCTATCAAGGGTTGGCCCTTAACGAGTTGGGCCTAAACGAGCCGAGTCGAGTCTAGCCTAAAAAGCCTTTTTACTAAAAAGGCCTAAAAAATTCAACACAGCCTTAACCTTATAGGATTACAGGGTTAAAAGGGCCTTAACAAGTCAAAACATTAAAAAATTAAAAATATTATAATTATGTAAAATTTTCATATATAAAAAAAAATTAATGCATCAAACTTAATTTCCAAAAAAAATTCAAAGACAATAGCATAAAATTAAAATTAAAAGGATTAATCAATCATCCTCAATAATTATATTTGAATCTTGCATAGATAAATTTGATATAATTGTTAAATTGTCATCTTCTTCTTCATCTACAAAGTATAAATTATGATAAAAGTTAATAATAATAATGAAAATAAAGAAAATTGAATAAGTTTAAAATTAATAAATTTACCATTATGAACAAAATCATGCAACCAATTACGGGTATATGTGCACAAATATTAAAAGCCGATTAACTAATCACGGTAGTGATTAGAATACTTAGTAGATCACATGATATCCTTAATAATTCTGAAAATCGATGTCTATGATCCTTCTAATATTGTAAAATATCTAAATCTTTAAAAAAATGAAGTTCAAGTTTTAGCTCATCTAAATAAAGATATTATTGAGACTTCTCATTATTTTTCACATATTGGCTCTCAAATAATGCATACTCCTATTAGTCCTCTATCATTTCAAGCACAATGATAAAAAAATTCAATTAACCAATTAGTTATATAACTTGTATTACACGCTATTAAAAAGAGAACATAAATTAAAATATATAAAGACTTAAAAAATTAAAAATTTACATCAAATACATCATTCAATAAATACTCAATTTTTCATACTTGCATGAAATAAGTTAAAAGTGGAAAAGAAAAAATGAAACTTAAAATGAAGAGGTATTGTAAAAAAAAGCCCTATAAGGTTAACCCAGATCATCAAGGGTTGAGCCCTGTAGGGCTAGGCCTTAAACGAGTCGGGCAAAAAACGACCTTGATTTTTTAGGGTTTGTTTTTTTTACTCTCAACCCGCCCTAACCTTGAAGGGTTAGGGTTGACCCGTCGAGCCCGACCCTAATTGACACTCCTAACCTTATTATTAAGTGGTCTGATTAATAAGAGATGACCCATGGGCTGCAACAACAGCCCATGCTTAGAAGAGCTTTGAGTATTAGCTACCAGCGCCATGGACGTCGCTGTCAAAAGGGGGAAGTATTGTTAGGATCCCATTGGCCCCATGCAGTCCCACATCCCACATCCCCCTAATCTCGGGAAGTGTGGGGGTTTATACCCGCTTGGGCACTCTCCCCTCAACGGCTAGCTTTTGGGGATGAGTTTTACCAAAAGAGTTCTAACAGTTGGCTATGAAAAAGGGGAAATTTCTGGTAGAATTACTCTCATTTTGTTTTTGTTTGTTGGTTTACTACTATCATTATTATTGTTATTATTTGTTAATACTATTATTATTATTAGTTTTAATAATATATTTAGTTCTTATAATTTCACCCAATTTTCAAACCAGTCCCTATTTAGTTCCTATAATTTCATCCTCTAATTATATATTTCCCTTTATACTTTTCTAATGTTCTTATTACCTAGAACTACTAAAGCATTTGCATATGAAATTGAATCAATTACTACAAGTTGATCTTACAAACACATTTCAAGGTCGAGTTCTAATTGTTACTTGTGGCAATATTTCCTCATTGATTACCTTTGGTATTATTTTGGGTCAACTGCATTTTGTCACAATGATATATCTTTAGGATCAATTGTAACGTCCTCCTTATCTTTGAATTTGAGTACTTAAATTAGCCTATCAATTCAATTAATTGTTGCTAACGGCAATCCATTGTAGTATTCTGGATCAAAAACGTTTTTAAAGCTATGTACATGTGACTTGTCAATCCAGATTGTAAAAATACTATCTTATCCTATATTTGGTTCCACCTAGGTAAGAATTGAAAAACAAAACCACTCTTATAAAAAAAAGAACTACTTTTATTTTTTTAGCTAGTTTGTTAATTATTCTAAATGAGACAAAGTCGTTATTCTACTATGTATATAAGATAGAGTGATTAACAATAGCATATGCACAGATTAATGTTGTTTATTTCAGCAGTCACACCATGATAGTGGAGTGCCAATTAGCAATAATTAATTAAATTAATAGGTCAAATGTTTTGTAACAATATTTTTTACAGGTAAATTGTTTTTGGAGCCTAAGTGATTTTAACCATGCATGATTACGATGACATTCTATTGCAGTATAAATACATAGAATTGGTGATCGCATCTTCACCACTTTGAGCTTCAAAATAAAATAATTATACATATAATTTACCAAAAAAAAATGATTATACATATAACTAGGTTGTATGCATGGTATTTGTTTGATGCAGTCACATAAACAAATTCTATGTTCTTATATTCATAGAGTGGAGAAGAGAACAATTATGCGGCAGCAAACATATGTCAGCTTTTGTTCATATCAATCACTCTTCAGATTGTACTATTAAATGCTACAACTAACAGCATTAAATCAGAAATAATCACAGAAACTTCCTTTTAACCCCACCATGTTAAAAAGGATAAAAATTCATCAATAAACAAAAGTCTGAATGTTACAATGAGATGATTAAGTAATCATATTTATACATAATTATATTTAGATAATTTTCCCTCTACCTCATGTGTACATATATCGAATTATATGTTTATTTTGCAGACAAGTGTTTGCCAGGTTCCGAGCTCAGGTAGGGCAAGAAGGGATGCGGCAGCCCGTGCACTGCAAGGTTGGCATGCTCAGCGGCTTCTTGGATATGGTGAGGTTGCTGAGCCAATTATTAAGGTCTGTTGAGACCTTTATCCTCTAATTTTATTCTTATTCTTGTTATCCTTGTGTTGTGTGTATCTATGTAATAAGTATGACTATTCTATCGTAATGTTTATAGCAAAAGGGCAGGAACTTAAATTCTGTATTTTCTTGCACAGGACAAGAACTCAAATTCTACACCAAAGCGTGAAAAGAACCTCAAAAGTATTGGTATGCTCACTAGTCATTAAAATGTCACCAATCGTTACTCTAAATTAACTGCAACCTCATTTCTTCATGCTTCAATGAATTAGGTCTGATTAATAAACAGAGGACACCTTCTGGTCTGGAGCGTGCTGAGAGAGCTGCAAATATCGAAGGAGTAAAACAGTTAAGAAAACTATTCATTTCTGTTAATCATTCATTGTCTTCAGATTAGTGTTGGCTTCTCCATCCATGCCTATGGTTTAAAACACGAACATTTTATTAGGGACCTCCATGGATGAACTATTTTGCAAACACTAATTCTTCCATATGAAGCGTTCTTCATACTAGCCATTAATGTTAATTAAATTATTTTTTCTATTACACAATTAATCTATGCTATGTCTTCATTAGATTTCTTGGTGTATAGTAGTATTGACAAGAAAATGTCTGTTCTTTCAATGGTACTACCTTATTCATATCTAACAAGTCCTTGAAGACTGCTCCTTGGGTTTCTAAATCTGTAAGTGAGGATACTGTTAGCTATCATTTGATTCCTCTATCAATTTGTCCCTTCAGACTTCTTATCCTAAAAAATTTATGCACTGAGACTCCCCACCCTCAAGTCAACAAAGATACGCATGCACAGTAAGGCTTCATTCAACCTTCTGTATTTTCTAATGAACAAAGGGTACATGATTTTCGTTTGGTAGACTGGTCACAGCAGTTGTAAACATTGGAGCCCCGGCAGATTGGGTGAAGATCAGTGTGCGGGAAACTGTAAGTCTGTCTGCTTTTATTGTTTACCTAATTTATTTCCTTCCTAAATTAAACACCGGCAGATTTTGCAAAAAAAGAAACATTAGTTATTGACTTTAAATTTGGACTGTTTGCTGTATCCGTGTCCAGAAGGATTGTTTTGAGGTGTATGCGCTAGTTCCTGGGCTTCTTCGTGAGGAGGTGACCTCTTTGGCTTGTATTTGTCCTTGGTTATCTCTATGCAGGCAAAAGTCATATGATATTTGTGCATTTAATTCTGTAAAATGAAACTGATATGAACCTTTAGAAGAATTACACCCGTTAGAGAGACCAAGGTCCATATATACCCCACATAAATCCCATACTTACAATGTGGGACTCAAGTCCCATGCCTGTCAAGTCCTTAATCATCCAAACATGACATTTATCAATAAAAATAGACAATCTTGAACAATGCATTATTACATTGTATTGGATCATTAACACGAGGGCATTAATAGGGTGTGGATGGAATTAATTCTTCCAATTTCTAGAGATCTTTAATTGCCGTTTTTGCATGCCTCTGTATTGATAAGGATAGAAATGTAAATCACGTTCATAATTCAGTGTGCCAGAGTAGTGTTTGACTGAATTTGGGATATTTTGACGCCATTTGTCATGTTCAAAAGTTAGTTAGGTTTCTGTTTTTTTATTACGGATTACTAGGATACTATGTTTAAGCCATATTTAGTTTTTATGGATTCAGGTGCGAGTACAATCAGATCCAACTGGTCGTCTTGTTATAACAGGTCAGCCGGAGCAGGTTGACAATCCATGGGGAATCACACCCTTCAAAAAGGTTACTCTTTTTTATGTTTATCATAGTTTTTTAAAGCAATATATATTGCAAATTCCGTAAATGGCTCACGTCACATGTGATTA
Source organism: Ceratonia siliqua (assembly GCA_034509205.1). NCBI lineage: Eukaryota > Viridiplantae > Streptophyta > Magnoliopsida > Fabales > Fabaceae > Ceratonia > Ceratonia siliqua. Next base: position 16,551 of record JASKGM010006633.1, read on the forward strand.
CAGGAGGACATAAAGTGATGTAAATGCATTCATGCAAAATTATCTGTAATTCTGAGTTAGTAGAATTTTATCTTGTTATTGTGGAGCTTCTTCAGTGAAACCGCTTGACTGTAGCATGCTGTTTTCAGGTTGTGAGCTTACCTGCAAGGATTGATCCACTTCAGACATCTGCTGTTGTTAGCCTGCATGGTCGACTTTTTGTACGCGTACCTTTCGAGCAGGGAGCTGAGTAATCTTCTTTGCCTGGTTGGTTTTTGAGATTTTCCTCAAAAGGAATCAAATTTTTGTAAGCAACCAAGGCATGATTATGTTTAAACTGTAGGTGTATGCCTTTTGGCTGAAGAGGGAAAAATAAAAAAAGGCTGACGTATGATTAGCAAGAGTTGTCCAAAGAGTAAGGGAGCTCCGTCGGCCGACTTATGAGAACTAGGCTTAACCCATGTCGATTTTTTATTTTATTTTATTTGGTAGTGTATCTCGCAAGTCGCAAGGATATATATATATATATATATATATATATATATATGTGGGAGAGATTTTGGTTCCCTTATTGGTTCTTTCTCCGGCATGGCTCTTTTATTTTTGGTGGCTGCATTGTAAATTGAATACTTTCCTTCTCGGCCACCCTGAAGAATGGAGATAAATTTATTAAAATGTCTTTAAAAATTATTTTTAAAATAGTATTTCATTAATTTATTTTCATCTTTAATACTTTAAATAATTTAATAAGGGTATCTTAAATGATTCTAAAGCAAAAATAAAGTTTTATGAGATATTATTTTAAAAAACAATATCTTGTTATACTAAAATATAATTTACTCAACAAAAAAAGAAAAAAAAAAGAAAACTAATAAGCCTCCAAGAGGTTGATGTTTGTGTGCTTAAGAGTTTGATTTCCATTCTTAACAGAAACCTCAACTAATAGAAATTCAAAAGTACTTGAATTTTACACATTACAAATGTATCACTATCATCCTCATAACTTCTTGTTAAAGAGATTTGAATACTTGAAGTATTATATTTAATAAAATTAAAATTTATCCAATTATCACTAATTTAATGATTTGATGAAATAAAAAGTTCATACTCTTTTCCCTACTTTTATCCATTAGTAAAAATAGTAACATATCTTATTTTAGTCTCTCTCTAATGGGCTTGCTGACAATTGTGATCCCGTGTGGAAAACGGTGTGTGGAAGGGCTCCCAACAAAATAAGCTCTTTCTTTGGCAGCTGGGTGTCACAGTCCGCACCTTCATTGCGATTTTCTTTCTATGGAGGAGGTTGACCATAGAACATTCTAAAAACTTCAAAAGCCTTCTATATGAATCTAGGCTTAGCTAGAAACATGTGAAGGTGTGTAGAATATTCTAGACACTTGTAGCATGTACATACATTTTGTAGAGAAGTGTAGAGAATTCTAGATAATCATTCTTAGCTATTAGATCAAATTGATCTCCATCGTCCATTGAGGAGGTGGGAAGCTATATAAACCCCCCCTTGAGATTTCATTTGTAATAATCAAGCCTTGTAGAGCTTCCTTAAGTAAATCATTTTCTAAGTTCTTCAGACTTTCTCTAGCTTACTTACTTTGCCTTTCAGAGTTCCTAGCATCTTTATTAGCTTAGCTAGCATTGTGCCTAACTTTTCAAGGAGATGCTAGCTTGTTTGTTGGAAGAGCAAACAAGTGTCGCACGGGAAGTTGGTGAAAAGACTAAGCACGTAACAATTGGTATCAGAGCCTAGGTTGAAGCTTTTTTAGTAAGGATGTCACGCCCTAGTGGTGAGACTATCGTTGAGAAGGAAAAGCACAAGTGGGGGAGGTCAAGATCACGAGAGACCTTGGCGGACATGAATGCTTGAGTCGTAAAGTTAGAGCTTGCAATCGTGAAAGGGTAGGATAAGTTCGGGGAGATAGACCAATGTATTGAAAGTATGGATAATGGACATGAGGAGCTTATAGAGGCGATGTAAAGTGCCTTGAACGAAGCCACCCTCAAGTGTCTAAACCAAGTGAAAGATTTAGAGGCAAGTCTTCGTGCTGAGATCTTGTCTCTCCAAGGGGAGCTTTTCCCTTTTAAGGAAGACTATGAGAGGGTCGTCATGGAGCTAAGAGAAGCAAATGACGAACTTGCCATTCACAAGAGGGCCATAGCATAAGGAGGAGGCACAGACACTTTCGTGGTAGTGGCTCGTTCGAAAGTGGATGTTCCAAAGCCTAAAGCATATAATGGACCAAGGGACGCAAAGGAAATTAATAACTTCCTATGGAGCTTGGAGCAATACTTCAAAGTTCTTAGTGTGGAACTTAAATGGCAATTATACTCCGAGAATGCAAAAAAATAAGGCGAGAGCAAAGCTTAGGTGTCTCTCACAAAAGTGGCGCATTCAAGACTATGTGAAGGAGTTTAATGAGGTCCTCTTGAAGATCTATGACTATCCCGATAAGGAGGCACTCTTTGCTTTCATGGATAGTCTACAAAATTGGGTGAAGATGGAGATCCAAAGACGTGGTGCCCAAAACTTTGCCACCGCTATTTCGATTACCGAGTCCCTAATTGAATTCAAGAAGCCTGAGAAGCTCAAGTATTCCAAAGATAAGGGTAACAAAGGCAAGTGTGGGAGAGATGATCATTCGGGCAAAGACAAGATGGCAAGAAGACTGAGTAAAGTAGTAAGGGAGCCAAAGATATAAGGGCAAAGAAAAACCACCAAATAAATGCTTCTTTTGTGAAGAGCTACATAAAGCACGAGAATGTCCAAGAAAGAGTAAACTCTCTGCCCTGATAGAAGAAAATGAGCAAGAAGAGAAACGATGCGAGGAGAAGAAGATTGGTCATTGCAAATCCTTGACGCCATCAAAGCTAAAGTGGAGATGCCTAAATCCAAGAAGAATGGGCCACTATTTGTGGAAGTGAAGGTGGAAGACAAAGCCGTGAAGCCTTTGGCCGACACCAGTGCAACTAACAACTTCCTTGAAGTGAAAGAAGCCATGTGGTTGGGTATCCCATACAAGAAGAAGTAAGGATAGTTAAAGGCGGTAAACTTCAAGGCGAAGTCAATCTTTAGGGCTATCCAAGGTGTGAAGGTTTACCTTGGATAATGGCGTGGCCGAGTTGCTTTCTCAATAATGCTGATGGATGATTATCCGATAGTACTTAGCATGGATTTCATGGATAAAGTTAAGGCTGTGCCAATTCCTTTCGTTGATACAATGTATATCATGGAGGAAGGTAATACATGCTTAGTCCCATTGTCGAGGGAGACGAAGATCCAAGTTAAGCAACTTTCAGCCATGCAACTTTACAAAGGAGTTAAGAAGGCACAACCCATTTTCCTTGCAGTATTAAAGGGGGAGACCGAGGGTTCATCAAGTAGCATACTTGAAAAGGTGGCTCATGTCCTTGAGGAGTTCAAGGAAGTCATGCCTTCCGAGTTGCCGAATAGACTTCCACCAAAAAGAGAAGTTGATTATAAGATAGAGTTGGAACCTGGTGCAAGTCTCCCGCGGCGATTCCGTATCATAGGACACCTCCGAAGCTTGAAGAATTACTAAGACAACTCAAAGATTTAGGGGATGCGGGGTAAATCCGACCCTCGAAGGCAATGTATGGCGCTTCTGTACTATTCCAAAAAAAGCACGATGGTTCACTTTGGATGTGTATAGACTATAAAGCACTCAACAAGATTACTGTGAAGAACAAGTATATCATTCCCTTGATAAGTGATTTGTTCGGCCAACTTGCCGATGTAAGATGGTTCACAAAGTTTGACTTGAGATCGAGCTACTATCAAGTAAGGGTTATGGAGGAAGATGTGCCGAAGACAACTTGTTGTAAATGGTACGGTTCCTTTAAGTTCTTAGTCATGCCTTTTGACTTAACTAATGCACCTACCACTTTTTGCACCCTTATGAATAAAGTGTTCTACCATTTCTTGGAATTATTCATCGTGGTGTACTTAAATGACATTGTGGTCTATAACAAAACATTGGAGGAACATGTCCAACACATACGATGTGTTTTTCAAGTGTTAAAGGAAAATGAGCTATATGTGAAAAAGGAGAAGTGTGAGTTTGCTCATTCCGAAGTGATGTTTTTGGGGCATATTGTGGGAGGAGGCAAGTTGAGGATGGACAAGTTAAAGGTATAAGCCATCCATGACTGGGAACCACCAAGGAAGGTGTCCAAGTTAAGATCATTTCTTGGCTTCGTGAACTATTATAAAAAATTCATCTTAGGCTACTCTTCCATAGCATCCACACTTACCAACTTATTGAAGAAGAATAAGGCATGTGATTGGGATGCAAGTTGCCAAAGAGCGTTCGAGGCCTTGAAGCAAGCAGTGATGGAGGAACCAGTGTTGGCTCTCTTAAACCACGCCAAGACTTATGAGCTATACACTGATACTTCTAATTTTTCCATTGGTGGGGTCTTAATGCAAAAAGGTTATCCGATTGCTTACGAGAGTTGTAAGCTTAATGACACGGAATGTTGATACACGATGTAAGAGAAAGAAATGACTGTAGTGGTTCATTGCTTAAAAACTTGGAGGCATTATTTGTTGGGGTCTAAGTTAATTGTGAAGACTGATAATGTTGCTACGCGTTACTTCCTCAACCAAAAGAAGATAATGCCCAAGCAAGGTAGTTGGTAAGCTTTCTTGGCCGAGTTTGATTTCGTGATGTAGTATAAGCTGGGTAAAGCAAACTTAGTGACCGATGCTTTGAGTAGAAAGGCCGAGCTCGCTGCCATCATGACACCCAGCTTTCCCTTGGTGGATCGTATAAAGGAAGGGCTTGAGCATGACTTACATGCTAAGAGCTTGGTAGAAACTGTGAGTAATGGGAAGACTCGTCAGTTTTAGCTAAGAGATGGAGTGTTCATCACCAAAGGAGATAGAGTTTATATGCCAAAGTGGCAAGGCTTGAGGAAGAAAATAATTAAGGAATGCCATGATTCTTTATGGGCGGGACATCCAGGTTTTCTTCGTATATTGGCATTTGTGGAGTATACCTATTATTGGCCTCAAATGCGTGATGATATGAAGTTTTATGTGAAGACTTGTCTTGTGTGTCAATAAGACAAGGTGGAGCAAAATTGCACCATAGGATTGTTGGAGCCGTTGCTGACTCTCGAGAAACCATGGGAGAGTGTTTTCATAGATTTTATCACATGTTTTTCGAAATTTGAGGTATGCGACAACATCATGGTGGTGGTCAATCACTTCAGCAAGTATGAAGTGTTTATCCTTGTGCCAACAAAGTTTAATGTCAAGGATGCAGACCGTTTATTCTTTCAACATGTGGTGAAGTATTAGGGGATTCCAAAAACCATTGTGGGCGATCGAGACACTCGCTTCACATGAAGGTTTTGGATTGAGCTTTTCAAGCTAATGGGATCCGAGCTTAACTTCTCCACCAGCTTTCATCCTCAAACTAATGGGCAAATCGAATGCCTTGTTAGAGTTATATTTGAGGTATTATGTAAGTGTCAACCAGCATAATTGGGCTAAGTTTCTAGATGTGACCCAATTCTTGTACAACTTACAAAAGAGTGAGTCAACAAAGGTTAATCCTTTCGAGTTGGCAACATGGCAATAACCAATGACTCCTCACACTTTGGCCATTGGATATAAAGGCTCAAGTCCCACTACATTCAAGTTTGCCAAGGGGTGGCATGAGCAAACTGACATGACAAGGGCATACTTAGCTAAAGCTACAAAGAAGATGAAGAAATGGGACGATGCTAAGAGGAGACACTTGGAGTTCAAGGATGGAGACTTTGTTATGGTGAAACTCATTCCTCACCAATCTCGACGATTCCCTAAGGTGCACAAGGGGCTAGTACGATGTTATGAGGGGCCATTTCCCATCAAGAAAAATGTGGGAAAGTTATCTTATCGGTTGACATTGCTTTCCCACTTAGAGATACATCTTGTCTTTCATGTGAGCACTTTAAAACCTTATCACAAAGATATGGAGGATCCGAGTATGGGCAAATCAAAGAAAGCACCCACTGCCATCACCACAACTCTCGAGCGTGAAGTGGAAGAAATACTAGCTCATCGTGTTATTTCGAGACAAGGTACCCATCCGAGTTATGTAGAGTACTTTGTAAGATGGAAAGGGCTTCCTGATAGTGAAGTTAGTTAGGAACATGAGCTCACATTATAGAACTATAGAAGCTTGATCGAGTCATACAAGGAAGATGTGACACATTGTGGAACTATAGAAACTTGATCGAGGTATACAAGGAAGATGCGACGAGGATGTCGCCAGAATAAGTGGGGGAGAATGTTATGGTCCGCACCTTCACTGCGATTTTCTCTCCATGGAGGAGGTTGACCATGGAACATTCTAGAAACTTCAAGAGCCTTCTATATGAATCTAGGCTTCGCTAGAAACATGTGAAGGTGTGTAAAATATTCTAGAGACTTGTAGCATGTACATATACTTTGTAGAGAAGTGTAAAAAATTCTAGATGATCATTTTTAGCTGTTGGATCAATTCGATCTCCACCGTCTATTGAGAAGGTGGGAGGCGGTATAAACCCCTCTTGGGGTCTCATTTGTAATAATCAAGACTTGTAGAGCTTTCTTGAGTAAAGCATTCTCCAAGTTCTTCGAACTCTTTCTAACTTTCTTACTTTACCTTTCGGAGTTCTTAAAATCTTTACTAGCTTAGCTTGCATTGTTCCTAGCTTTTCAAGGAAATGATGACTTGTTTGTTGGAAGAGCAAGTAAGTGCCGTACGGGGCATTGGTGAAGAGACCAAGCACGTGATATGGGGCATGGATGACTTTGACTAATGAAGTAAGAAGCAAATGGAGGTGGTTCTCCGTGTTGTAGCATATGCGCGGAGCAAACTGAATAGTGTTGCATGCGTTGAGGGATTGTGATTTTGCTAAGTCCATATCACCATATGGTTGTTCTTATTAGTCCCACTAAGCATCAGTCTTTTTTCTTTCATATATGAAAGGCTAGTAACTGATTCACATCTAATTTGAATGATGATTTTGGGCAACATAATACGATTGACTGGCTAACATTTGGGGTGATTGTGTGGTGTTTGTGGAAGTGGTGTGATGAGTTCACCTTTAGTGATAGCCACACTATCACATAAGACCCTCTGGGATAGAACCCAAGCTCTTGGGCTAGAGAATGAGAAGGCTTGATTTGGAACGTTAGAGTCGCACAGTGCATGGTTGTTAGATGGACTTGCCCTCCCTATGGATGGATTAAACTCAATTCTCCACGGACAAGTTGGCTGCGGGGGCATTGTTAGATACCACTAGGAGAGCGATTCCGTGGGCGTCAAGTTCAAGCATCTTTGGGAGGAAGCGAGCTGGACCTTGTGCTTGATCTAGGCTAGCCTCTTTGCAATCCCTCAGTCTCCCACCTATTTGCCAGCCCTTGTGTTCACTCAGAATTATGCATTGCAGATGCGGAGTACTTTTGATGACGAAGAAGAAATGAATTGGTGAAAGTGGAAATAATTAACAGTGCGCGTTATTCATTGGATTCAACACTTGGAAAGCATAAATATAAACCTCGGCCCTCACACACTAATTAGTAATTACAAACGAAAAGCTACTTTTACAACTTTACTTTCACACATTTTTTAAAAATTCATTCTATAGGTCTAGATAATTGCAGAGCAAATTAAATACAAACCTTCTATATATTCTAAAATATATACCCATCTCATTTATAATTTAAAAACACGATATGGTTGAATGCTACACAATGAATCAACATTGTTCATGCTCTTAAAAGTTAAAAGCAGCCAAGAACCGCAGAATAGGAAACATGCTATTTTTTATAAATTTCACAAATTTATTATATGTCGAAATGATATATAGTGAAATAGAATAAGTTTGTATTATAAAAATAAAATTTGTTGACTATAAATAATCTGATAGTGGATAAGGATCAAAGCGTTTTCCGCAGTTTAAGATTGAGGGATGAATCCGGCTGGGCTTACCCTGATGCGTTCACTTGTTCGACCCAAGGTGAAAGTGAGCCCTAATAGAGCGCAAACGAAACAAATATTCGTGGAAGCAACGGGATAGTGGATAATATATAGAGCATTTTTGCTGAAATGTTAATGATGACGTCAAAATCTAAAGATTAGTCCAAACTGCGTTAGAGATTCATACGGTGGGTCCCCGCCCAGCTCACCGTCACCACCATCTTTGCTCCTTCCTTCATTCTCATGCTCAGCAGACTGCAAATGCGCATTCGAAATCGATGCGATCCCTTCCCAGTTCCCCGGCATCTCTCCAGACTCCCTCTCTCTTTATCATCTTTCTAATCCCCTCCCTTTGTCTTCATACATCAACTTCAACCTTCTTTGCTTTAGCTTTATTTCTCCACTACTTGTCTCTGTTTACTAGTATCAGCTATCCCAGATTCTTTTACTCTCATCATATCTTTTCAACCCCTCCAAACCCATCTACCACTTTTACCCCTCAATTCTAGGGTTTTTTCTTTTCTTAATTCATTTTATTCCTTTAGCCTTCTTCTGATTGCTTTTCTCTTCCATCCCCCCCCCCCTTTTCACTTCAATCTTCTATTCTCTGATCCCCCACTATATTTGTTCCTATTCTGCTGTTTTTTTCTCTTAGCATGTTTTTATCTTTCTGCTTAGGGAATCTCTATTCTTACCAATCCCAATACTACTCGTCTATTTAGTGTTTTCCTTTTCTCATTCATGGCATACCACCAAATCCAGGGTCCCACTCCCGGATCCAATTCAAGTTCTGGATTTCAACTATTAAGCTCTCCTTTTGGTGATACCACTTATACCAAGGTATTTGTTGGAGGATTGGCTTGGGAGACTCAGAGCGAAACCATGCGCCGATACTTCGAGCATTTTGGCGACATTCTTGAAGCCGTCGTAATCACCGATAAGAATACAGGGCGATCCAAAGGCTATGGTTTTGTGAGTATTTTATTTATTTTATTTTCTTTCGTTTTTCCTTGTGTATCCTGCACCTACATCTATTTACCGTACACATGAAATTTAGACGTTCGTATGTATGATCTCAATTACTGCAAATACTTCTAACTCTCGTTATCATTCATAATTGTATCTGTAATTTTATTCTAAAATTCATAAACAAGTTTGCATTTCGTGGTTCATGGTTGTAACCCTCACCCCCAAAAGAATGAAAGACACACACACACACAAATCTTCCAATTGACTTTAGAATGACTTGGTTTCTATTCTGACTTGCATGGAGGGTATAGGTGACTTTCCGGGATCCTGAGGCTGCTAGGAGAGCCTGTGCTGATCCAACTCCTATCATCGATGGAAGGAGGGCGAATTGTAACTTGGCTTCTCTTGGGCGACCATGGCCTCCTGTGCCTTACGGTATTACATCTAATCCTCCCCCGTGTGGATCAGAAAAAGAACTTAATTGTCTAATGTAATACTAAGAATAAACACACTTCGTATGGTTTAATGCCTTAGAAATTGTGATCTACCTACACCACACCATAGGTTAGGTATAATCAGGAAGATTTCACTATATTTGTACTTTGTCAATAATTTGAAAGTTTGAACCACTCTAATTTTGGTCGTTATGCCAAATCATAAATGCATATACCCAGCTCAAATGGGGTAAACGCTGTACATTTGATTGTGATGTTGATTGTTTAAATAGTCTGGGTTTTTGCAATTATTATTATTATTATTATGGAGGGGGTTAGAATCCAACTGTGACATGCCTCTGTTACTGGGATAAAAGTGGGCCATCTTTTATGGTGAACCTTTTTTATGGTTTATCCTTATGTTTCTTAATGTAGCTGCTGGTCAAGTGGCAGCTGCACTTGCTCTTTCTGATTGTTCCTTTTTAACCAATTGTGTATGTTTTGCTTAAATAATTATGTTAGACCAGAGAAATATTATTCTCTTTCCTTAATATATGGTGTCTGCTACAATGCTAACCATGCAAGCAGTCCTGGTTACTCTTTCTATGTCGGTTACTTTTATGCTGTCTCTGATTCTTTTGTCTTTTATAGGACGGTTAAGACCAGCTTCCCCTTACATTGGAAGTTCGCAACCAGCCCGAGGGGCTTATGTTGGAGGTTTTGGCTACCAGCAGCCGCTTTCTTACAGCTATCAACAAGGATTGGTTTATCCTCATTATGGGTGAGTAGCATGTTGTTTGTACAATATTATGAACAATTGATTGAAAGATTTGTTTTCTTTGCTATTAATTTTTTGTTACTTTTCTTATACTTGATATATCTCTGCTTATCTCTGTGGTATGTGCATTGCTTAATCTTTATAATTCATCATTATCCTTAATTATATGGGCGGCTGATCGTTATATGATGGTGACCACTAAGGTCAACTGGGCGCATATCCTGCAATGACTTGTTTAACCCTCTTCTTTTTCTTTTTTATGTGGCAATCTCAATACACCAATCACAACATTCAACGTCATTAACGTCTTTGTACTCTACAAATAGTTAGTGACTTCTTTATAAGTCAGGGTGGAGTTGGCCAAAGTACAGTGATGTTGTCCACTGTTACTTGGAAAACCTGAGTCTTTGAGATGTAATAATTGTTTGCTATGTTTTATATTCATGTGTGTGAGGTGATCCTAACTACATTTGCAATGTGCATCAGGATGTATTACACCAGAATCATGCTATAGAGGTGATCTTTTCAACATTATCTATGGTTGTTTTATCTTTGCAGGTATACGACTTATGGACCTGAATACATCTACCCACAGGTCATACAATTTTTTTATTAGGTTTAAGAAGAACTTTTAGTGTTGTTTTTGTGTTGCTGACATTTCCAACTTTGGCATCTTGTCTATAGGGTCTGTACAACCCATATGTGGGTCAGCAGTACCTTCAGATATATGGAGTTCCTGGTGCAGTGAATAATACTGTTTATCCTTATGGACAATTAGGTCAAGGTATTCCAAGTGGTCATGGTTATACAGCAATGCAGGGGTATGCAATAACGGGTCATCAGATTGTGCCCTATGGTGGATCCAATGTTAATGCCATGACAACTTCGCCAATGCCTACCATTCAAGCACCATATCCTAGTGGTATGCTCATCTGTCCTGAAGACTTGTTATTTGTGTCTTTGGCTGTGCGTTTCTGTTGCCTTTTGAACATGCATGGTTACTTTTCACATGGCTCAATTGGATTCATTCTAACTTAATTTTCTTGTTTGCTCATTGAATACATTCCTTGGTAGTTTTTTTATTTTAATGAGAAATATATGTTCATAAATCTGGGAATTAACTGTAACTGGAAAACTCTTGAGCAAGGAACAATATGGGTTTTAACAAGAGTTAGTACGCCAAGAATGCCTTTATTTTTTGAGCTGTTGGTATATCATTCCATGAAGGGGTGAATAATTGAAAGCATTACCAATGCAGATAATTTTAGTTCTGGGACCCTGGTTTAGAATGTGGGAGTTATTGATGAAATATAGGTAAATTGGAGTATCTGATTAATGGCTCTACAAATGTGTAAAGATTGATAGATACTTGTTATATCTATCAAGATACTGACATTTAAACACTTGTTCCCCATCTTTTTATTATTAATAGTTAAAGTTCATCAGGTTAAGTGCTATGCAGATCAATCTGATTGGTAAGTATGTTGATTTTTCCAGGAATTGCCGCACCAGTTCCAGGACAACCACAATTTATTGTTCCTGCTCCTTCTCAGTTTATACAAGGTAGCAGTCGTGACCAAGCGGCTGGGTGAGGGGGCGAATAAGGTAGGTTCTTTAACTAGCATCTTATTACCTGTCTTTGCTTCTAGCATGAGCTTATTTTGGATTGTAGTTTGTTGCAGGTATCCTTAGTTTGCAGCAGGACTAAGAGCAGTGGGACTGCTACTTGAGTGGCAGGCTTCCAATCTAGCCTCGCAAGTTATTTATTTTGCATTCTAGAGGTACAGTTAACTCATTTTCCCTCTCTTACTCATTAGCTGCAATAGTATTTTTGAGAAAAGAAAATAAATGAAGTGGTGGGAATTGCATTATTTTCAAATTCCAACTATTGATAATTACAATAGTATATTGCAAGATTGTTGAAAGTGGATTATATGTTTGGTTAAACTCGTGCAAGTAATTGACCTTCAAAGTCCGAGTAATGTGTAATTTATAAATTAGCTGTCTTCTGGGTGGGTAGATACTTGCATATATATAGTATAGCTTTTGTTACAAGAAATTGCGATAGTTCTTAACAAGTGTGAAACGAATCGGATGTATCATTCTGCATTCTTCCATTGGTTTTTATTTGTGCATGACTCTAGGTTATGTTTTTGCTCACTGTGCTGATCATGCAATATTCTTAAATGGATTTTGCAACCCTGTTAGTTTCTTGTGTGTTAATCCTGAAATTTCAGAAGTCGGCATCGGACGCCTCACTATTCTTGTTCAAAAAGAAGGGTTTAGGCATTAAGTTATTGCTCTCTTACAAAATTTTATAATGTGCAGGTTTATAGTCATGCTCACCAAGAAGTTGTGTCTGAGTCGCTCCAGATGGCGGAAAAGGAAACTGAAACGTGCGGGCTGCATTTCCATTTGGACATTTACGCTAGTGTATTTATACCTCATACTATTAGCACTCAGGAAGAGTGGCGGTAGTATTGGATCAATGGGTGCTGGAATAGGTTTCTAGTATCCATGTAGGATTACGATTCTTTTTAGTATTGTCAGCATTGAGCTTGTACATAGTTGTCAATGTTGGCGAATTGTGAGATAATGGATGCTCAATCACACCGAATGTGATTTTTGTGTATAGTAGTTGCTAGAGGTTCTATTATACCAGAAACACGGGTGTATTTTATGATTTCAAGACTCTGCCTTCAAGGTAGGGTAGGATAATCGGTATATTCCATAGATATGATTGCTGTGGTTTCTCTGCAGTTGTAACAGTTGGTGCCCTAAAAGAAGGAACTCAATAGCAATTGCCATGTCTTGAAATTAAACGTGTAAGAAAGAATGTAAGATATTTTTGTTGGTTTTTCCATTTAAAATAATAGTGTACTTATTGGATTTATTGAAAATAACAAAGTCAAAACAAATTATTAAGAATCAGTTTAATTCAAGTTAGTTTAATCAATTCGGTTTTTTAATTTTATTGATTGATTGGAGTCTAAATAATTTAAATGGTAATTAATTACAGTTTATTTAATAAAAATTATAATACAAAAATACTTTTTTTAGTATTTATGTCTAAAACTTGTGACATTTAAATATTTTGTTAAAGAAATTGATTTTTAATAAATAAAAATAACTTATGAATATATATAATTATAAAAATAAATAAAACGATAGATTTTTTTTTTCATTTGATTCAATTTTATGAAAAATAAAACTAAACTCATTTTAGTGTTGGTATAAAAGGATTTAAATGGATGAATAGTGCGTTTAATTGCTGAGCCCATAAGTAGTTTACTAATATTCGATACCTCGATAGGGAGGAACCACCGGTTCCATCTATCATCCATGGCGAGTGTAGAAACCCCTCCTCCCAAACAAGTCATGTCTGAGACTCCATTCTTCGATTCCAGAGATGGTGGTCGTACCGCCTCCGCCACTCCCGATGCTAACGTAATCCTTGTCCCCAGTCACTCCAGTTAAGCTATTTTTTTTTTCCTCATTACGGGAAAATTTTTATTTTCTTATTTCTTTGATTCTGCAAACAAAACTATTTATGTGGTTGCGGTTGTAATTCTCCTACACTCAGGATGGTTTTCATGGAATAGCATACACGAATGTGAGATCCGGCATCTTCCTGAGTTTTTCGATTCTGTTTCGCCCTCCAAGAACCCTAGGGTTTACAACTACTACCGGAATTCCATTGTCAAGCATTTCCGAGATAATCCAACCAGAAAGATCACCTTCACCGATGTCAGGAAAATCCTTGTGGGGGATGTGGGTTCCATTCGTAGAGTCTTTGATTTCCTGGAGGCGTGGGGTTTGATCAATTACCAACCGTCCTCAGCGTTGACCAAGCCCTTGAAGTGGGAAGACAAGGAGACCAAGCCCGAATCCGGAAATTCCATCGAATTATCAACTCCAATCCGAGAGACTTCCAAGAGAGTCTGCAGTGGTTGCAAAGCCATCTGTACCATTGCTTGCTTTGCTTGTGATAAGGTGAAACTTTAACTTGTTTTACTATGTACATTCCCTGCAGAATCATGAACTCAATTATCACTTATTATTGAGACGCTCATTCCAAAATTCCCATTTTTGTTTCTTCTCTTGAATACTAGTATTTGTGATTTGTACGGTCTTGGCTCAAAGACCTTGTTTTGCCTTTGTTGTCTACTACTTACTTAGATTCACTCAAACTCGCTCGTGCATGCTATGTTGTTGAATTATGCATCACTGCCATTCTACTCTGTCAGGTTTGGTCCCCCACTTATTTCTTCTCTAAAAACATGTTCTCCGTGAAGGCTGTTCTTAGGTCTGGACTAGACAAACTCTCCTTTTTCTTTCTTAGTAGTTGCTTATGTATGCTTGAAGGGGAAACAGTATGATCAGAACATCATCTCAAGGTTGCCTGTCACTTTATTTTCTGTTCAATACTGGGGCCAGGTGGAGCTCAGAAGACTTGCCTGTTATGCGATTAGACTTCATTAAATTTTGAGATGTTATGAGTTTCCAAGGTTGTCAGTTTTTTGGTTAGGCAGGAAAAGAATATGATGGACTAATTTTCACAGTTTGTTATATTTTTGACCATTTTCTGTTGTATCTTTCTTGGTGTTGATACCGCCCATCATTATTTCTTTTATGATGATGTTTGTAATTGTTCATAATTCTTGACCTAGCAATACTTACGCATTAATTTTCATGTTCTCTTTATTGTTCCACAGTATGATTTGACTCTCTGTGCAAGATGTTATGTTCGTGGCAATTATCGAGTTGGTGTAAGCTCTTCAGATTTCAGGCGAGTGGAGATCAGTGAGGAGACTAAGACAGATTGGACTGATAAGGAAACTTTGCATCTTCTGGAAGCCATTATGCATTATGGTGATGACTGGAGGAGGGTTGCTCAGCATGTTGGTGGTCGGACTGAGAAGGAATGTGTTGCACATTTTATTAAGCTTCCTTTTGGGGAGGAATTTCTACATTATCATGACTCTGGTGAGAGTAATAACAAAGGAAATCAATTAAAGGAACATGTTGATGCTGAAGGTGGATTGGAAGGTATTGGCTCAGCAGAACCAAGTAAAAGAATACGTCTAACACCTCTTGCAGATGCAAGCAATCCTATAATGGCGCAGGTACTTTTTTGGTTTAATTCAAAGTTAAATGTTGGAAGCAATTGCAAAGTTTATTTAAGAACTGTGATATTTGGGATCTAAATAGGACCTTATTACTTGTTGGTACTAGCTACATGTATTGAATTACTAATTCAATGTACGAATGGGACCATGTATCTGTGTTACATTTATCTTTCTGTAAGCAAAGTTACTTGAGCTTATTGGTACTTGTGAGCATGGCTGTTAAACTCACGAGGGGGGATAATAAACTTGATTCTTAATCACATAGGAGTTTACATAATTTAGTAAGTAGCTAATGATATATATATATATATATATATATCCAAGATAGTAAGAGAGAGGGAGAATGGATTTAAATAGGCATAGTTTATTGCTAAAATGAAGATATTACAAAATTATAGTTGAAAAACTTAACAAAGGATTGCTTCGAACAAAACCTTGAGTTCTTTACAAGAGAAGAGAAGGGAATTTTGAACGATGCCTATAACTGAAAAATGAGAAGCCTTTTATAGGGAAGGTTCTCTTGCATTTGCATTTCATTTTTTCTGAATTTGAGTTTCATTTGCCTTTACTGAATACCTTTAATTTCCGCTTTATGTTTGTCAATTTACTTTATGTCTGATTCTTTTGGCTGAAAGACTGTCGACACCATGGGATGATCGCCAGCTGTTCTGTTATAATTATTGCTGAATGTCGGCATCATTGGATGGACGCCGTTTGGCGAACAATATAATTATTGCTGAATGGCACCATTGGATGGATGCCATTTGGCTATCACGGGAATTCTTCGCTAAACTCTATCCCGAAGCAGTCATCTTCATTTTCCTGTTCAAAGTTCGAGGAAGCTGTTTCTGAAGATGAGGCTACTAGAGAGGCAAAATCCTGCATTTTTTGGGCGAATTGTGCAGGGTCAGATATTGCTGAAAGATCTTCCATTAACTTACTTTTTTGAGCTAAGAAGGCTGAGATGTTGGCTGAATCTTCTATCTTTACAAACTGTCGATTGTTGGAAATCCACTTGTTTACATATTTTGCATTAGCATATTCCTGGAGATATTTCTTCCACCATTTGACCCGAAATTTCCTAACTAGGTAACTGATGGACCCCAAGTAGGGATTTGGGAAACGATTAGAAGGGGCAGGAGGCATGGGACAGGTGGTAGGTCAATTTGCTATTTAAAGGGAGTGGGGGAGCGAGTGGAAGGAGGGCAAGAATTGAGTGAATGGAGAATTGGAGAGTTTGGCTGCTTAGTGCTAGAATTGGGAGACCCCTAGCTTTTCCAATTGCTAGGTTTATCATTTCTGCTTTGTTCTTTTCTTCTGTTTTGTGAGGGTGGTTAGATTTTGGACAAGAGGCATTACATTGTCATTGTAATCTTGCATCTTTTATCTCTGTTTAGTGTGGTTTCCTTGTAATTGCTGTTGTTTACACATCAATACCAGGAGTTTTGTTGTGTTTCGGTCATTCATTGCTTTTGGGTTCCATCGGTAACTAAGAGTAGGGCAAGGTTGGGTGCCCTTTATAATTGTAGAACTCCAGCTTACTACTCAAGGGATCCTAAAGTGAGAGCAGAAGGAAAAGGGTTTTTCTGCCTCTTCATAATCTTATTCCTTTATGAAAATATCTGTATCCTTCAAGTGTGGTTGGAGGTAGAATTTTTTGCGTTAGTCCAAAGGTATGGAACTATTCCAAAAACCAATTGGGAAATTGGTCTGGACTGTCCCTTGTAAACCAAACGAATCAAGAATGGTTATAATTTCTGTAATACATAGTATTATACCATGCTGCCTTATAATCTTGGTAATTATAAGTCAAACCATGGTAATTGACTTAGAATTTCTTCGTCGTATAAGAAGATTGTTTCCACGTGGAATGCGTGAAAATTTTGTTGATCTTAATTTGAGAGAATTCTTTGCCTGTAGAGTCAATCTAATGAGTGATTAAAGCTGATCTTGAATTAACCAGGATTAGTTCTTAATACAGTCTTTCTTTCTTAAAATCAGTTGGAATAAAATTCCAAATTCTCTCTATAGTGTGTGTAGGAAATATGGCTGTAATAGTATCCTGAACATTATCTCTGTATTGGTCAGGTTTTAAAGGACCAACGTGAATGACATATTCCTTAGGGACATACTGAAGTTCTTTATCCTTTTTGGGAAGACCTGCAAATAGTTTTTCTGAAAAGGTAGCTGTTTGGCCATTTTGGGAGGTCCAGGCTTGTGTGTCTGTAGCATAATCGGCTAGTGTCTTATTTTTGGCTAAAGGGATTTTGGCCCTTGTTTGTGGCTGAATTGTAGCTTTACCTTTTCCTCTCCCTCTCCCTCCCCGGGAAGAAGAAGCACCTCTGACGGAACTCATAAGGGCGAAAGGGATTTTCCGTGTAAGAATTCCCTGGTTAAGAAATCTGGAAGGGAATTTTTTGTGCCTTTAATAAATTCAATTTCAAAATCAAAGCATGATAAAAGGGCTTGCCATCTGGCAAAAATATATTTTGAAATTAAATGTTGAACATCTTTTTGTGAAATGTTTTTTGCTGCTTTGCAATCCACTCTTAAAAGAAGTTTTTGATTTATCAAATCGTCTTGAAATTTGGCAAGGCATAAAACAATGGATAAAATTTCTTTTTTAATGGTGAAGTATTTCTGTTGACTTTTTATCCATGCTCCTGAATGGTATCTCACAATTTGTTGTTTTGACTCTATTTTTGCTTTAGTAGTCCTTCGTAGCCTGGCACGTCATTTTCGACAATCTTAAGGCTTCAAAGTTTGGTGTTCCTAGATAAGGCAGGCTCTTAACCTGTCTCTTAATATCTTTAACTACTTGTGTTATCTCCTTATCCCATGTTGGGGGTTGTTTTTGAAGCCTGAGAAATAAGGGCTTACACTTTTTTCTAAGATTTGGAAGGAAGTTAGACACAGTTAAAACATCCTAAAAATTTCTGTAACTGATTTTTATCCTTAATTTCACCTGGAAACCTATCAGCAAATTCTATGACTCTGCTGGTGGGTGTTATAGATCCTTAATATATTTCAAATCTTAAGAATTTAACTTTAACTTGATAGAGTTTCATTTTTGTTGCTGAAGCAACTAACCCATTTTTCTTAATTATTTCATAAAATTCCTGCAAATGTTTAAAGTGTTGTTCTATCGAATTAGAAAACACTAAAATATCATCTATATACACAATTGTGAATTGTGTATAAGGATTAAATATTTCGTTCATCATTTGTTGAAATTTTGAGGGTGCATTTTTAAGTCCAAAGGGCATTACGTTCCATTTGTAATGGCCAAAAGGAACTGTAAATGCTGGTGTATTTTTAAGTCCAAAGGGTATTACGTTCCATTTGTAAGGCCAAAAGGAACTGCAAAGGCTATTTTATATCTATCTTCTTTTACCTGTATTTGGTAATAGCCTGATTTCATATCAAAATTTGAAAATATAGCTGTATTAGACAATCTTCCTATAAGATATTTTTTATTAGGAATAGGATATCTAATCCATTTTAAAGCTTTATTTAATGGCTTATTGTTTATGACTAATCTTGGGGCTCCTCTTTCTATTTCCGCATGGTTTTGGACATAAAAGGATGCATAACTCCATGTTGATCTACTAGGCCTTATTAAAAGCTGCTAAATTTCTTTCTTACAATATTCTAGTAATTCTTGATTCATTTGAATCGGTCTAGCTTTAGTAAGAGAGCCTTTCCGATAAAAGGCTTCTCATTTTTCAATTATAGGCATCGATCAAAATTCCCTTATCTTCTCTTGTAAAGAACTCAAAAGGTTTTGTTCGAAGCAATCCTTTGCAAGTTTTTCTGCTATAATTTTGTAATATCTTCATTTTAGCAATAAATTGTGCCTATTTAAAGCTATTCTCCCTCTCTCTTACTATCCTGGGTGTTTTATGGTATCAGAGCCTAGTTGTTTTATAAACTGATAAAGTTCTATTGCATTTGTTTTGATCTTGGTGGAAACGTTGGTAAGCCAGATAGGTGGTCCCGACTGCGAGTGTAAGTCCGTTGGTCTAGCCTAGGTCTTCCCTTCAAACCAAGAAAGAAGTGAGTGTTAAGAGAAAGAAGATAGATACAATATAATGAGTTGGTTTAGAAGAATAATTCTAGGTTCAGATAGTAATAGAAGCCAGAGAAGTTTTAGCTTGAAATCCAATAAGCCATAATCTAGCAAAAAAGAAGGTTTAGATACAATGGAAATATTAGATGATGAAGTCATAAATGAAAGTGAAGTAACTAGTCAGAATGTACAGGAACAACTTCCAAATTGGTCCATGCCAACATTTAAGACTGAAGAAATATATAGGAAAACAAACTTTGATTTTTCCTATATTACCCAGACTATAGAGAAAAAAATAAGTATTACCAAAAGCAGACAAGCTATTTTTGTAATACCTAAGACTACCATAAGTAAATATAAAGATAGATATACTTGGATGCATTTAGGAATGATTCAAGTAGCCATAAAACCTAATTTCAGGAATGGATTAAACAAACCAATGTTTGCTTGCTTATTTTGAAGATTCAATAGTGTAGGAGTCATTCAAACAAATCTACATAATGGGTTAGCCTATTTTGACCGTTTCCCCAATTATGTAGCCAAGATAAAAGACTCTAATGTTATAAATGCATTAGTCCTAGAAGTAGGATCGGATGCAATTTGGGAAAAAGGAACAATGCCTATAGTAATACAATATATAATGTTCTTTAAGATCACTAAGACACATCAAAACTTTAAGATAATAAAGGAATCACCAAAAGGTGAAACCATGTTAATAGAGTTAGGAGATCCTTCTCTAACGACAATATTAATCCCTAAAACCTTAAGACATGAAGAGATAGAATTCCCCACAGACTAGAAATTCCCCAAGTTAGTAAATCCAGCCCCTTTAAAGAAATTGGACATAACACAAACTCCTGAGGTCGGTGGACAATTCAAACTTAAGATATAATTTGAAAGGAGTAGATTTTGAGCTAAGAATTCCAGAACCTATTTATGAGCCAGAAAACACAAATAATAACTTAGAAATACAATATGAAATAGAGAGAGAATTCCAACCTTCAGATTATCACTCAATAAAGTCACAACTTAGAGTAATAAGAACAGAAAATTTTTAGATAAATAAAAATTTATTAAGAAAAGAATTTTTGTTAAAAACACATGAACAAGAAAGAGAATGGTTTTTTGCCACTTTCTTATAGTGGAACCAAACAGGAATAAGAAGTGAATGGTACCAACAGATGGAACAAATAAGAGAGAATATATATTTCTTTACATGGTTTAAGATGTATATATTTAATAATAAAATCTTCAACCCCTTTGCTGAGAATCACCCTTCAATAAACACAACTATAGCTAGAACAAAAAATTGGATTTGTAAAAATAATGTGTATAATGTCAATACATCCTCCTTTAGAAGAGATAAAAATAAAGATAGGAGAAGATGAAATTACAGCTTCACCTCTTAAGGTCTCAGATCCTCAAGATCATAAAGGACTACACAAAATATAGCAAAAAAATAATTATTCCAATCAAATCTTACATACAATAAGCCAACAATTATCGAGAATAGAAAATAACATTGAAGACAATCTTCCTATAAGATCTTTCTTATTAGGAATACGATATCTAATCCATTTTAAAGCTTTATTTAATGGCTTATAGTTTATGACTAATCTTGAGGCTCCTCTTTCTATTTCTGCATGGTTTTGGACATAAAAGGCTGCACAACTCTATGCTAATTTACTAGGTCTTATTAGCTTTTTATCTAAAGTAGTTGAATTTCTTTCTTACAATATTCTAGTAATTCTTGATTCATTTGAATCAGTCTAGCTTTAGTAGGTATTTCTTTTTCATTAAAGTCTTTTTCATAAGGCAGAGTAACTTCATGCTTTTTCTTACTCCAAAAAGCATTGGGATGATCTGCACATATTTCTTTTTCAAATTTATGTTTTGATCCTTCAATTCGTTTCTTTATTGCGTTCTTCTATTCTCTTATAATGAATCTCTTTCTGTAAAAAGGTTATCTGATTTTGTTTTCTTTTAATTCGGTTAATATTGTAAATAGAATCTTTTTTGCAGTAGATTTATATATCTTGTTATGGATGGTTTTATCTATTCAAAACAAATATTCTTTCCTGTTACTTTCGTAGTTATTCCTAAATGTGTTACTTAAAAGGTATTATCTGTTGTAGGAATGGGGTTCCTAATATGACTGAGTCATTTAAGTCTTTTACTAACATAAAAATATTCTTAAAACATATGCCTTTATTACATATATGTGCACTAGATAGCTTGTATTTAATGTTTAACTTAGAGTTATTGGCTGTTAAGAGACTTTCTAAAGTTTTTCCATAATATTTAGTATGTATTAGTCTTTCTTGGATATAGTTCATATTTGCTCCAGAGTCTACTAATACTACTAAAGTTTTAGTGTATTCATTATTTATAACTAGGTTCATCTGACAGTACCATTTTTTATAAGTAATTTTGCCTATTCTTTGTATAAATTTTTCTTGCCATTAGGTAACTCTTTTTCTTTACTTGTTTCTTCAATATCTTCTTTTGTATCAATTTCTTGTCTAAGATGAATTTCCATTCTAGCTTTTATTTCTAAAATTCCTAATTCTGTTTATTTCGTTTTCTTTTAACTGTCTTTTTTCTTCTTTAATAGTTTTTATTTCTTCTTTTAAATCATTAATATTGGCTGAAGGCGTTTTTTTTTTTTTCCAAACCTCTCTAAAATATCTTTCATTAGTAAAGGTGGAGGTTTTTCTTTTTCTTCTTCTTCTTGATCTAAGAGATATTTTATTTTTAGTAAATATTGTCTTTTTATATCTCTATCTTCAGTTTTGTCCAGTATATCCACTTAAAATTGTAGGTTTTCTCTTGATATTACTCTTATTTGTTTTACACAATTTTCACAATTACATAATCCTGGTCCTAAACATTATGTGTTAGACTCCGATTATGATATATCTGAATTAGAATCTTCTTGTATTTGGTAAATGTGATCTTCTTCTTTGTCTGAAACATATTTATTTGGAAGAGATATAATCATTTATTAATACTCTTAACAAGTTTTGCTTATTTTCTTCGCTAATATTTAATTCTCTTATTTTCTTTGTTTTACATTTTGTAGAATAATTTCCAAATTGACCGCATTTATAGCAAACAATATTTCTTTTATCTTTCTTCTTGCCTATTTTCTTATAATATTGATTCTTTTGGGGTTTATAATCTTTGGTCTGTCTTTTAGAAAATTTTTTGTATTTACTATATTTCTGTTAAGAAGGTTTTAACTCATAGTTTGGTTTTTTCTTATAGACTGGTTTTCTTCTTGAGGGCACTCTTATTTTCTTAAATCCATATTGTTCGCAAAAATCTCCTAACTCCATTTTTCTTAGTTTTTTATCTAAGTACATTTTTCTCTGTAGTTTCATATCATTACAAAGTCTAAGGCCTACTGTGTTAATAACATTAATGATATTTCCATATGTCATTAGGTCGTATTTTATAGTTCCATTATATTTATGTCTTAACTCATCTCTAACTTTTTCTGCAAAAAGTTTTGGTAATCCTGCTATAAATCTTTCTTTTCAAAAGTCTGAATTTCCATCTTGTCTCTGAAATACTTTAGGGATGAAATTATCTTTATACCATCTAAAGTATGCTAGAGTAGGGCATCTTAAATTCATTAACTCGACTAAATATCTTTCTTGTATCTGTACTAGTTCTCCTACAAAGGATTTTATGATTGCATAAACTAATTGGGATAAGTTGTCCAAAATTATCTCTTCTTCTCCTATAGTTGGGTTTCTTCTAGCTCTATGATATTCTTTTATTGCTTTTCTATCTTCGTCCGAAAGGATGTTTTCCTATCAACCTTTCAAACTTCCTGTGAATCCTTGAACTAATATATTAAAAAAAATTTCATCATTATTATTTTCTATACGATAGGCTACTATGGGCATCATCATTTCTTGGGCTAAGTTCATTATTTCATATTCGCTTTGTCCATCTAGATTCCATTTTTTCCATCATAACTTACTCCTGAAAAAGGTCTTTCTTCACATTGCAAGTCTGGTAAGGTAGATCTTCAGTATCCTGATATTGTTGTTCTAATTTGGTTATAGCATTATATGTATATATGTATCTTGATATTATGTATACATATATATGTATCCTGATATTGTGTGTGTATGTGTGTATATGTAAAAGAGAATTTAAATGCATCATAAAATGGTAATAGAGTAAAAAATAAACAAACAGGAAATAGCATATCCAATTCATCCTTAAATTAATACCCAAGTTTCAAGTAATCAGCTGCAGAAAGCTCAACGGATATGTGCAAAGCTTCTAGTTGAAAAGTGCTCTGCTCAGACCAAGATACATACAAGGGGCGATTGGAGATAAGAGAAGGGAGCTCTAGGAAGAGAGATAGGGTTGTTACAGTGAGAAAAAGGGGAGAGAGAGAGAGAGAGAGAGAGAGAGTCAGCCTGAGAAGGATTCAAGGGAGAGCAATCAGTGCTTAGAGCAGGGGAAACTGGCTGCTGAGAATAGGGCTGTTGCAGTGTCAATTTGTTGAAGGGGAAGGGGCTGGGGCAGAGAGAAAAATGGTGTGTTTTTCTTCAATTGGGGCTAGGCTGGGGCAGAGAATAAAATGTAGGTGCCAGTAAAAGTGACTGTGCTGACCCAGTGCCTAGCCCTGACAAAATATGCCTGAAAATGGCTTTGTGCCAGCTGAAATCTAAATTGTAAACATGGTAGGTAAACTCTTGAGCTACACAATTTTATGAGTTTGAACCAAGTTTACACCAATTTCACAAGAGTTCAAGTTTGGTTGCAAGTTGACGCAATTTTCATATCTAAACTCATGTGTTTGAGTTAAAACTTGAGTTTAACAACCATGATTGTAAAATCCTCAAGATTCGAATACATAGGTTGCTAATATCTTCTTCATGGTTGGGAGAGAGGGCGGGAGGTGGTTGGTTATATACCATGCCCCCAAGGCAGACCTCCATTGGGGCCAAAGGTGGGCCTCCATGGATTTTACTAATAAATTTGTAATATATTTAATCAAATTTATCCCATTTTTTGTTAAATTAGTTCTCATTAATGATTTATGAACAATATATAGAATTTTCTTTGCTACCATAATACCTGTATGTTGTTTTCCTTCTTTCTTTATCATCACTTTCATTTTTGTTAGTCATTAAATTTTAATGAATAATTTCTCTTTATAGCTCGTATAGTTGAATTCACGTTATAATCTGCACCAGGAAAGAGAGCTTACTTGGTTCTTGGTCTGATTTCCTTGCTTTTGTGTTCTCATTTCTATGAAGGGTTTGCTACTGAAATTGGAGGAAGAAGGTTGTAATAAGTATCTAACAGGGTTTGTGACAGTGGAAGAGTGGTCTCTAAATTTGAAAGCATTGCTGTTCTTGTAGACTGGTTTCCTGTCAAAGAAATCTCTTTTAAAAGCATTGCTGTTTCTTCAATAAACTGGACTGTTTCTAATGCAAATCCTTGCAGGCTGCTTTCCTGTCAGCCTTGGCAGGGGTAGAGGTTGCACAGGCTGCTGCGCGAGCTGCAGTGACAACTCTGTCTGAGGTTTACAAAGCAACTAGAACAAATTATCGGTCACTTCCAAGGAATACGTTACTGCAAGGTGAGAATGATAAAATAACTGGGCTCAAGACTATAAAGTTCGACAAGAATTGTGCTGTCAACAGTCCTAATGAGGTTTCTAGAATTGGATGGACAAATTTTCATTCAGTACTTAATTTGTTAATTGGACTGATTTCTGGAAGGTGTTATTCAACTGATCTTTTGCCAAACCTCTACTGGGTGCATTGAGCCTTGTGATTGTATTCTATTGCAAGTGCCATTCGTAGAAATTGGAGAATTTAATTTTATGAACTAAATTCTCACGAAAATGGTGGCTATATTGTTATGCAGATACAGATATTGCATCTAATGGGAGCAGCACTACTGATACATTTGAATGGTCTCACTTGCATGCAAGAGCACAGCTCGAGAAGGAAGGGTCAGATGTGGAAAAAGCGATTTCTGGGATTATAGAAGTTCAGGTCTGTCATATATATATAATATAGAGCTAATCTTATGAGGGGAGTGATTTATTATGAGAGGTGAGATGAACAATTTATGACCGTTGGATCAAAATAGATATTTAAGATTAAAAGAGTCATTAAACACGTGCCACCAATTTTCACCAATTTCCTATCACCTGCTCCCAGATTCTCCTACGTGCACCCAACGCTGTCTTGACTTTCTAAGTGGACTCTCCGTTTGAAGTTTTGCTGCTGTCAAATAAGAGGAAATGAAACCAAACGGAGCAGAAAAATATTTTACTCCAGTGGCCCAGCTGACTCTGTTTGTCTACAAGGCTTTAATCTCAACCGATGCGCCTTTCTGCAAACAAGAGGCTTATGAGTAATTAAGATCCTTTGAAAACAATCACAGGAAAGAAATTCGGATTCTTATGAGGAGATGCACGGAGCTAACAGGAAGATCAGTTGCAGCAGTGGGAAGGGGAAAGATGTGGGGAAGGTGCGATGCTTAAATGGGAAGACAAAGGAGTGAAAGATGCAGGGTAGCTGTGCGTAGGAAAATTTTGCGGTGATGGGAAATTGGTCGAAATTGGTGGTACATGATTGGCACATATGTGTTTAATGATTTAATCCTAATAATCCATTTTGATTTAATGGTCATAAATTATTTCTTTCACTTCATAATTAATTACTATTCTCATAAGATTAGTCTCATTTATTAGGATCTAGTCATGTTTGGCAAATCGTGATCGTTTATTTATTTTTTGATTATTTGTAATTTATCGTGGCAAATAGACGATCACGATTTAACAGGATGCCATCATGTTACTTGATAAC
>JASKGM010006634.1:0-10851 GCA_034509205.1 Ceratonia siliqua
CACCTCACAGTCATGTGCAAAGCCCTGTTGTGATTTTGGCCTAAGGTGCACATGTCATCTTCCGAGAATGTGATCATGTTAGATATCTTCACACAATTCACTATATTTTCAAACTTTTCTGGCGTGATGGTCGGGCTAACATATGCTTGATTTAATATTTTTTGAAAAGCCCTCCTGTGCACTTCAGAGCTTACGATTAACGATAGTAGTGAGATTTTAGCATTGGTTTTCCCTAGTTGTTTGACAATGTCGTATTTACTTTGCTTCATGATCTTCAAAAACTCTTTTTCTCGAGTCAAATTTTCATCTTCAGAAACTTCTATGGCCTTTCATTTCCCCTTCTTTTGTTACTTTGTAATCTCAGGAGCGTACACTCTTTCACTCCAAGTGACATTCCCAATAGCCATATCATTGACGTTATCGTCTATTTCTTTACGATTATGCAAAGTAACAGTTGGTGTATAGACCCAAGGTACTGCCTTATTACTTTCATAGGGGAAAGGTTTGAGGACGTTGATTATGAGAGTGGGTGCTGGCATGGCACTTGTTGATGACTTCGACCTTACATTGAAGGTCATGGGTTTAGGCAAGAAGCTCCCCTTCCCCATCACATTGATTTCCCCTCTTGTGCATTGGACAACCCCTAAGGCTATTAATCTCTGTAGATCTCTTTCAAATGCCTTGCATTGCTCTATATCGTGCCCCTTAGCTTGCTGGTGGTATTCGCATACCGCTTACTTCTTGTTGCATTCTTCTTCTTCTATATTAGCTATATTTCTTCCAATTTTATACCCGGCTGCAATCAACCCTCGAAAAATGATCTCCCGAGGTGTGACGATGCTTCTAAAGCGTTTCCTATCTGTCCCTCCTTCCAGTATAGCATTAACCTAACCACCCCCATTGTGATCAGGTAAAGGATTAACATTAATGTTTAGACCACCTTGGTTGAGCTTGATTACCCCATGTTTGTATAGCCTGGCTACTTGTGCTCGGAAGCCTGGGCAAGTCTCGATGCTATGCCCAATAGCATTATAGTGGTACAAGCATTTCTCATTGGGGTTGTACCACACTGAATAGGGGGGTTGTACTGGATTATAGGGCACTGGGCTCAAAAGGCGTCCATCGTACAGCTTCTTATATAGATCAGTATTTGACATTTAAAAATCTAGGAACAGATCTTTTTCCTTGAATTGTTTGTTTTGTCGTTGGTTGCTATTTTGGTTTATGCTCCGCTGTAATACTGTCGGTTGGGCGTTATTTTGAGAGTTTTGATTGTTATTAACTTGGAAACTGGCATTCCTATTTTGGTGATAGGGTTTAGGGTTGGACTAGTTGTAGTTTTGCTGTGCTTGCACATACCCTACCTCAGGTTCCTTTTTCTTTTACTGAAAGTTCTTCCTTTGGCTTTGTCCAGTAGCCTCGTTTCCTCCGATTGGTATCTTTCCTGCCTTGACCTGTACTTCGATTCGTTCTCTCGCCCTTATAAGATCAAAGAAGTCATTGAAAGCACTTCCTGCCATTAACCCTATGTACGGGACTCCTAGGGTTCCTAGGACATAGGAGCAGGTTTCAGTACTTGTCATTGGTGGTTGTACTTCAGCCACCAGTGCTCGCCACCTTTGGGCATACTCCTTAAAGGTTTCCTTGTCCTTTTTCTGCATAACCTGCAGTTGCTCCTTGGTTGGTGCTGTATCCAAATTAAAGCGGTAGTGTCTCAAGAAGGCATCGGCCAGATCTTCCCATCGGTTAATCCTGGAGTGGTCTAACAGTATGTACCATTAGAATGGTGCCCCAGCAAGACTCTTATGGAAAAAATTCAATAGTAATTTCTCATCGTCGCCGACTATAGCCATCTCCGTGCAGTAAGACCTCAGATGGAACTAGGGGTTAGTGGTTCCATTGTACTTCACGAATTCAGGGATTTTGAAATCTTTAGGGATATTCACTGGGGGAGTCAACCTTAATTCCTTTGCATTAATCACCCCTAATGAGCTTTGTCCCTACATCATCCTCATCTTCTCTTCTAATGCGATGACCTGGTCTAGGACTTCCTTTTCTTGTACCGACTAATCTGTTCTTGTAGGTGACATGAGTGGTATTTGGACATAATTGTATCCCTCATGTGGTCCATTCACCACATTTCTTTCTTCACCCGGAGGATTACCACCCATTGGTGGCGGTGGAGGTGGAGGCACCCCATTAGCCATCATAGGTACTCCAGAGTTTTGACTAAAGTGAAACACCTCTTAAGGTGGTTGCATCGTGCTCCTTACATTGTTAGCCATGAGCTTTGTGAGTTTTGCCAGTTGATCCTAGATTTGATCTATCATATCCTCTAACCTCTGTATATTCTCAATATGAGATTGTTCTAAGGCCATGGCGTATGATCTTGTGACGATTATTCGGGTGGTGTGAAAAAGCTTAGTCTGACCCCTCCTTGACAGTGAAATGATGTGGTCTTATTAATCTTTTCACTCTTTTTCTCTCTCTGAAGATGAATGAATTGTTAGTTTATTTTGAAATATCCATTGGTTATAGAGTTATTATTATTATTACATTTTTTTTTGAATTGGCATCAAAGATTTTATTTCTTCCTATATTCTCATTAGGGGTACAATACCCCACAAAGTGAAATATAGTTGGCGATATCTTATGGAGATTTGGCAATTCCTCACATAAGCAAAACTAGTTTCAGAAATCACACGCACACTAGTTAGTCCACTTAATGGCGCATCAAAGAACAAATGTATTCCCAAATTTTTATTAAAGGTATAATACCTCACAAACTAAACCTAGTGGGCAATGACTCATGGGAATGCACGTATCCACTCATGAGCATCACCTTATTGAATATCGTAAATTAGAAGATCATTGATGTAAGGTCCATGTTTCACTTGAGAGTACAATACCTTACAAATAAAGCATAGTTGACAATATTCTAAAGAGAAATTTTCATATAGACATCGTCCCAAAATATCATTGCTTTCATTCATAACAACAATCTCATACATATTTGTCCAAGAGTACAATAAGCTCTTTACACATATCTAAAAACGCTAGTAAATCTGTGGAAGATGATGGTACAGTGGAGGCCATTGCTCGCTAGAAACTCAAGATGAAGTCGGGCAGCCTATTCTGTATCTCCCTTTGACTATTCTCACAGACAGCTAACAACTGCATATCCATGTCGTAAAGGTAATGGTAATATTTTCTCCATTCGGTGGCTAAGTGTTCCTATCTGTTTAACTCATTCATTACCCCAGCCGATGGTGGTTCGAGCATGTTGAAGGTGATGTGATTCATGTTGTTCAAGCACCCAATCTCCTCTCTGGGCCCTACTAGTATTCGTTTAAGTGCTACATTGGTTGAGCGTTCTTGCTTCAACAGGTCATCAGTAATTTTTAACTTCTTCTTCCACCTCTGTTCATTATTCTTCCAATGCTTTCTAGCATCTCTGAACCTTATGAGGTCTTGCAATCTGAGATCTCTTTCTCGTTGAAGCTTAGTGTTCCGATCTAATTGGACCATATGCAATGACTATTCAAGCTCTCTTATCTGCTATTCCAGTCCCTTGTTCCTTTACACCAATTCGGCCTTATCTTTTTCCGCTATGGTTAGATGTGCTTCTAAGGTTTTTATTCTGGCTTCGGACCTTCTGTCTCCATTAGAGGTAGCAGCTGATTATGGTTGAGCCCAGAAGATTTTTTGTTTTTTATTCATCCATTCATAATATTCTTCGGTAGCCCCTATTAACCTCTTTCCGAGGTCTGGTCAACCTAAAATTAACCTTTCATCCCATGCCTGCTTGATCTTAATTATCAAGTCCTTGTTATCCCCTTGATCGTAATAAAAGAAGAATCCATCCATGATCTTCGCATATGGTATCCTCTGAAGATAGGCTAATTGCTTAAATCCCACCACCGGCGAATAGGAAATACATCCTTGGATGCCCATTAGGGGGACAAAGGGGAATTTGTCGCAACTATAGACTACGTCATCCTTGTTCCACCAAGGGAATTTCCAGAGTACATCCCTTCTTTTGATGTCGCTATATAAGCTAGACCACTATATTATATTCAAGTTTTCCATTTTAAGCTCGTGGAATAGCGCAAAAAGACCTAATTTAGGCATTTTGTCTGCTGGCTGCTTTCCAAATAAGTGCGTTGTTACCCGCAGGTATAACATGGGTAAGCAGTATTTAATCTTACCCCCGTGATCTTTATAGACGAACTCGAGGGTGACAAATGTTTCTGCTAAGATGGCTGGCACTGGGTTGACACATGGTGTTTTACGACATAACATATGTCGATAGAGTCACAATCCACCAAATTAGTCGCTGATGGAAACAAAACTAGGCCATATATAGCTAGTGCCAAGACTTCGATAAACAAAGACCACTGTCTATTATCAGCCAATTCCTCTAGATAGTTTTCCAGGTATTCTCGCAACAATCCTTCTATTTTCCCTTATTTGATGATCTTGGCCTGAATCTTGGAAACATTCTTGTTTAGCACATCTGCAAATGCCTTGTTAGAAGTATTATGCCCCGGATAGTTAAAAATTTTGGTCTCTTTCAGCACTGGTCGACCAATCATAACCACATATTCTTCTATTGTGGGGGGGTAAAATGAGCCTCCGGGAGCGTAAAACATTTAAGGGAAGTGTCCCAAAATTTCTGAAGTGATATTATGGTCGGGCCTTGAACTGGTACATACAGTAATTTCAAGATGTCCCCATGTCTCAGCATTAATGAATCTCTGAATATTCGAGGCAGCCTGGATTCTAGGGCCTTTAACTTACTCAGATCAGCGAACTGTACCACTATACTGGACTTCTTCTTAGACTGACTAATGTTTGCTTCCATCTCTAATGCCAATTCTTATTTTCAACGTTTGAAAATTTTGACAATGAATCCTACAATAATGATGTTGGGATGTAAATTCATAATGCAGCAAATTACAGAAAAAGTATGTAATAGGAATGATCGTTATTGTCCTACATGGATTAACTTAAGGTAGCGGTTGATTCTATCTCGGATGGTCATGGTCCTAATTACTAGGTGGCTCCTTAGGGTCAATTAATAGTGCACTTATTTCAAGGTAGGTCTATGATCTTAATGAAATGGCCATTAAAACAGACTGCTCTCATTAATAATGAGAATTTCAACTTTCTAACTGCATTTCATAGGTGGACAGAGCCTCCATATGTAATCAACTGGATAAGTGAGTTTACAATTTGAGCGGAGGTTTTCATGAATACCCTGGAGAATAAATCCTACTAGGAATCATTACGTGACCTCCAATTCTAATATGAGGCTTTTATAGACCTGAGTATAAGGCCTAAGTGTTTGCAAGGGATCGGTGTAGGGTGCGCTAAATGTGTAGAGAGTGAATTTTGATCCTAATACCTACCTAGAAAAAGAAATGAAAACCAACAGAATAGAGCAGGTAATTCGTCATCTACCCTATGATGTATACAGAAATAACAGTTATCGTCATCTACCCTATGGTTCTTACGGTTCATGCTTTTTATGGAAAGCGGTAAACAACCACACATAGAACAAATTAGTAATTACTAGAGCATCCAAATACAGCAAGCTGAAGCAATTTACAAAAAGAAATGATTATAAAAATAAGGGGTATTAAACATTTATTTTATGAAGCACAAATAACTTACTAAAGGCTTGACTCTCTAACATCCCCAGTGGAGTCGCCAAACTGTCACAACGTGACGGATGGAAAAATGCACCGTCGTGACCTTAAGGCGATAAGAGGAAAAAATATAGAAATAAAAATTGGAGCTGCCACCAATTAATTATAAGGATAATTGGGATCCTTTAAAATAACCAAAAACTGGCCCTTAGAACTAGAGGATGGGTTCGGAAGTCTAATTACGTGTGGGGAAGGTGTTAGGCATCCCACAACGTCCATCCTTAAGGATGGTTACCCTAAATTGTTTGTACTTAAAATTATTATTTGAATTTTAATTATCCCTTTTATTATTTCACAATTTTTAGAGGAAATAAAGAAGTGAGAGAATTGGACATGTCTTACTGTGTAAGTGCCTACGTACCTTAAGGGATCAACGTCCACGTAGTTCGAACTAATTTGGTTAAATTTTACCTAGGAGGGATTAAGACAATATGGAAAAGTGAGTTTCCACATAAGGTCCAACAAAATGAGAGACTAGTTCTCTACATAATGTTTGAGAAAATAAAGACATTATAGGAACATGAATTTCCACATACAACTTAAATAGAATGGGAGAATATTTTCCCACATAATATTCAAAGGAACAAAGACAGTATGGGAAACGAATTTCCACATAAAGCTCGACAGAATGGGAGAATATTTTTCCACATAATATTCAAAGGAATGAAGACAGTATGGGAAATGAATTTCTACATAAAGCTCGACAAAATGGGAGAGTATTTTCTCACATAATGTTTAAAGGAGTGAAGACAGTATGGGAAGTGAATTTTCACATAAAGCTTAAACAGAGTGAGAGAGTATTTCCTCACATAATATTTTGAGATGAATTTAAGGAATCATAGTATTGAAATCAAAGCCTTTTAGGAGTTTTGGAATAAAATTTGAGAACGAAATAGCATTTTTAAAAGTATTGGGGCTAATTTTGGATTTTTTTTGAAAATACTAGGGTCTAATTTAAATTTTTTGAAAATATTGGGGTCTAAATTTGATTTTCCAAAACATTGGGGCCAAGATTTTGAATTTCCAAAACATTGGGGTCACAATTTGACTTTCTAAAACATTGGGGTCCCAATTTGAACTTTTGAAAGTATTGGGGTCAATTTTGAATTCTCAAAAGTATTAGGGGTTAATTTTGAATTATGGAGATTGTTTAGGGGGCCAAATTTGAATTATGAAAAGTGTTGGAGCCTCATACTTTGAAAGCATTGGGGAACCCAAACATAAAATAATTCAACTCCCTTTTCGGTCAAAACGACATCTTTAAAATTAAATGGAGATCATTCAGTTTTCGCTTAAAATTTGTTTAGGATACGTAATTGGGCCTTCGAAGCCCATTTTGGGTAAATCCTTTGGGGCCCTCTTGAAATTAATTTAAAGGGGTCTTTTGGAAACCTTTTTTTGTTTTTGCTAAAAAAAAGAACTGGGCCCCCCAAGCCCATTTCCCTTGTTCTGAAAAATCAGGAATTGGGCCATTAAGACCTATCTTGCAAATCTATAATATGGCCCTTGGAGCCTCAAAACCTTCCTCATTTTTGCCTCAAAGTAAATTTCTTATGGGGGGAATAAAATAAAAGAAAAAGGTAAAGTACACTGCCAATCATAACACACAAAAAACGAGCGGAGCCGTGATTGAAGAAATAGAATGAGTTTATGAAAGGAACCCAAAAATAAATAAAAAGTGAACATAAATTGAATGAACCCAATCACTTAGATTATCTCAAGTCAGAGGGAAGGATGAGGACAGTGATATTTCAACCTAGAATTAAACTCAAGGTAGTGTGCCATATTACCCTTATAAACCCCACTCATTATTCTCCAAATATATGTATATATATATACACACACACATATATATAGCAGAGATAAAGTGGAAATAAGAGGAGTACAGAGAAGGGAAAGCAACGTGCATAACCAAATTGAGGCCAAATACTAGGTAATGATCAAGACAAACCCTCTGCATACCATTCGCGAACATGACTCATTTGTCAAAATTGTATAGAATACACATTGCATCATATCAGTGTCATTTAGATGAATTACTAATGACTATTCATTTTCATCACCCAATGATCGATAGCAATGTTCAAGAAAAAAAAGCAATCATCCTTAACGAAACATCATAGGTTAGCCATCAGGTGGAATCAAACAGATTAAACACCAATTCCTAATCAGTATGGTATGTGATGGACCAATTGAAAAAAAATCCACCCAAACATTTTAGTCTTCATATTAAAACCAAACCCAGTCCCCAACAGAAAAGACAATCTGAAATGAAACTAAGTTAAAACTGAGTTATGTGCTTGAGAGAAGACTTTTCTGAGCAACAAACCAGTAACCATCCATGAGTCAAAACGAAATGATCCTAAATCATATACCGGAACCACACTCAGTCCATGCCTTAAAACATCATTTAAAATGTAATCAATCTGAACTAGAGATAATGACCATCTTAAATCAATAAACAGCAAAGGTTTGAATAGTAGCACAAAAAATGGGAGTCCCAACACAGATTAAAGCATTTAGGTGTAACCCAGTATGTGATGGACCAATTGAAAAAAAATCCACCCAAACATTTTAATCTTCATATTAAAACCAAACCCAGTCCCCAACAGAAAAGACAATCTGAAATGAAACTTAGTTAAAACTGAGTTATGTGCTTGAGAGAAGACTTTTCTGAGCAACAAACAAGTAACCATCCATGAGTCAAAACGAAATGATCCTAAATCATATACCGGAACCACACTCAGTCCATGCCTTAAAACATCATTTAAAATGTAATCAATCTGAACTAGAGATAATGACCACCTTAAATCAATAAACAGCAAAGGTTTGAATAGTAGCACAAAAAATGGGAGTCCCAACACAAATTAAAGCATTTAGGTGTAACCCAGAATCATCCAATTAATCATATAAATTCTTTATGGGTTCAGGACAAAGGGCAAAACACAAATCGAATCAAGCCAAAAAAACTGAAACTGAACCCAATCTTAAGCAGCAATTACACATAGCTATAATTAACTTGGAAATTGAGAAGCCGTCGTGAGACAGAACCTGAAATCCCCGCTTGCACAGCACCAGAATTCTCCCTTCTATAGCCCTCAGAGATTCAACCTCTTCTAATTCTCGTTTTTCAGCTTATCCCCCTTTTCCAATTTTCAGCAGGCCTCTCTCTCTCCCTCGATTCGTTCCCCCTCCTTTATAACTTAACGGAGAGACAAAAATCTTTGTACTTCAGCTGGGAATCCCGCGAACAGAGGCTATCCAGCCGCCCTAATTTCCCTCCATTAAGTTGCTGTCGCGCATGGTGAGATCAATTGAGAAGACGCAACAGAGCCCGTGCCTCTTCTTACTGATAATGGCGAATCATCCTCTGGTGGAGTTGAAAGTAACATGAGGCAAACACCAAAATGAAGGGTGCGCAGATATATGAGAAGGACCGGGGTGAAAGGGACTATTTGGGGGAGATTAGGGCTAAGTCAGAGAGGAAAAGGGTAAAGGGGTTTCAGGAGGAAACGGGTTGGTTGGAGAGACATGGTGATAGAGTACGGGGGAAGGAAAATGGAAATTTGCAGAAGGTGAAGTGTAGCAGAGGGAAAAGGGGCAGCGTACAAGGAGAGGGCAAAGACTGAGTACCGGGGGAAGGAAGGGATCCTATGTTATGGGTCATTTGGCTGTGGGTGTGGACCGAGTTTAGTTCGGTTTGGGCTTTTGAGGCTAGGTGGACTGGTTGAGAGGTATTGGGCCAAGGGGTTAGATTGGGCCAGGAGTGTGCTGGGCTGCGAGAAATGGACGGGACTTTTGCTTATTTTGATATATTTTTTTATTTTCTTCTTTTTTTCACAATTTTTATTATTTTTTTTTATTATTATATATATTTTGTTATTTTGTTATTTTTTGTGCCGGGATAAAATCCAGTATTTACAATATATATATATACACACATATACACATATATACATATATACACATATACACATATATACATATACACACACACACACACACACACACACACACACACACACACACACACACACACACATATATATATATGAATATACATTACAAGAAATTTGTAATACCCAAAAAAAAAAAACTATGTGAATGAGGGCCTGAGGGTAAATAACCTAAAACCTAAGGACTAAATAGCAAATTCTCACTTTTTGTAAATTGCAAAAAGGCCCATTTTCCTTTAAAAAGGCAAAAGCTCACAATTTTCCATTCTCCTCTCTTCTTTCCCCCTGCGCGGCGCTGGTACCAGAGGAAGAAATGAAGCTCTCTCTTCCTCTCGTGCTCTCTCCCTCGGCTTGCCTTAACTGCCACCGGCCATCTGGTGCCCAGTCGCTGGCGACTAACCTAGTCCCAGCTGGCCACCGTTCCATCCATCGTGGTGCGTGCTTCTAGCAGTGATTCCGTGCACGTCCATGAGAGCTTGGTCCATGAATTTCAGGGCCAAATTCCATATTTGTGGTTAGTTTTCTTATCTTCTCCACCTGAGTTTGAGTAGTACAGATTCAAAATTTTGGTATTCTTCTTAGCTGGAAAAAACCTTCGAATTTCAGAATCTTGGGGTAGTGTTCTTCGTTTGCAAACCTAACCAGAACAATTGGTGACTTTCTCTGTAGAACCCAATTCACCTTGAATTTATACTATATTACTTCATAATGATAGTAGATGAGGAGTTGGTTCCCAGTTCTGATGTTATAATTTTTGCCTTCAATCTTAGGAATTCTTTTTGAAACAAGTAATATGCTGGGGTTCCTTATCTTAACTAGTTGAGTTCTTGACCAATTAAAATTTTTATTCTTCTTGAAGGGTCCGAAAATACTAAATTCTATTCTTATATCATTAACAAACCTAGTTAGAATCGAATCAATAATCTCATTTACAAAACAAAAGTTTCCTTTAGTTATTAGTGTTATAATGGAAAAGTAGGGGCATATTTAGTATACTGATGGGCTATGCGTATATGTTGCACATTGGCTTATCTGAAACTAACCCCGTTGGAAGTAACTTTGGTTTGAAGTAGAAATATTTGGAGTTTGAATACTGAATCTCCAAATTTAGCAACGGTGAGTGGATTCTTACTTGCCTCTTGATGCATGAATTTAGTAAAGTTTACCTTGTGGATAAATGATTT
>JASKGM010006635.1:0-10850 GCA_034509205.1 Ceratonia siliqua
GAGTTAAGGGAGGCTTTGGTAACCTCGAATTACCATACATAGATTTCTCTACTACTCCATTATTTCCAGCCACAACACCCTAACACTGTTCTGGCAATATGCTACCATCCTCGGATTCGTAATTCTGGGTCTCCTTTATTCTTCGGTGGTCTTTCTCCTTCTCGGTCTCTTTCTGATTTTCATTCTCGGTTTCTCTCCTCTGTCTGCGATTTCACTGTTTAATTTTGATCTCTTGTACTCTCGATTTTCCCCCCCTTTTTTTTTACCTCCTCTTATTCGTTCTCTTTTATAGCCATTTCCTGCTACCATTTGCTTCGCAGTGGTGTGAAGATGAGGGGAAGTGGGTCGTGCAGATAATGAGCGTGGGGGAAGTGGTTGCCGAAGGAGTTGAAGACGTGTGTGCAGAGAGATGGGTAGTTGAAGGTGTGGAAAAGAATAGGTGGATTTGCGACTTGTGGTGTGCTGAGCAGGTGAGGAAGAAATGGCGGTCGCAGGGAGTAGGTGAACAAAAGAGATACGATGTGCAGAGCAGTTGGAGGTAATGGGCGAGTAAGAGAAGTGATTGAGAGGGATGGAGCTTGCGTATTGTGTTTAAGGGCTAGACCATGCAGAGGAGAAGGGCATGTGCGGAGATTGGGTGGGGGAAGCCACGGGTGAATGCTGCGTGAAGGAAAGAAGAAGCAGGAGAAAAATGGATTAAAAGAAATGAACCGAGTCAGAGGATAATAGGCTGGACCGGGTCAGAGACAATGGGCTGGACCAGAATGGATTTGGGTCAAATAAGTGAAGTTGGGCTGAAGGGAAATATACTTGTTTTGGGCCAAGAAAATAGGGAATTTGGGTTATGTAGATTGGACCAAAATCGATAATAGGTTATTAAAAAAAAATAAGGTAATAGGTTTCTTTTTGTGATTTTCTTTAAAATTTTTATTATTATTATTTAATTTTAAAATTTATCAGGAAAAAATTAGATGTTTACAAAGGACATCCAAAATTTTGTGAGAGAATGTTCTGTATGTCAAAGGTGTAAGTATGAGACAGTAGCGCATCTTGGTCTTCTTCAACCACTTCCTCTTCTAGAAGGAATATGGATTGATATTATAATAGATTTCATTGAAGGGCTTCTTCCATCCTAGGGAAAATCCACTATTTTTGTAGTGGTGGATAGACTCTTTAAAGCTGCCCATTTCATGGCTCTTAGTCATCCATATATTGCATTACAAGTGGCTCAAGCTTTTATGGATAATAGGTATAAATTACATAGTTGTCCACAATCTATCACTTGTGACAGAGACACCATCTTTCTAAGTGCTTTTTGGCAGGCTCTCTTTGTTATCTACTGCTTACCATCCTCAGACTAATGGTCAGTCTGAAGTGGTCAATCAATGTTTAGAAACTTATTTGCCCTGCATGTGTAGTGAGCGGCCTGATAAATGGGTGCAATGGTTGCCACTTGCTGAATGGTGGTACAACACCAACTTTATACTTCTACTAAGGCTACTCTTTACGAGTTAGTCTACAGCCAACCTCCTCCAATTCATTTGGCTTACCTTCTTAGTGAGTCTAGAGTTGACTTGGTGGATCGAAGCTTACAAGCACGGGAGAATACTATCCAGGTACTCAAATTCCATCTTTGTCGAGCTCAGGACAGAATGAAGGCATTAGCAGATGCTATCGATCTAACCACGAATTTCAAGTTGGTGACTGGGTATATTTAAAACTGCAACCTTATTGTCAATCTTCATTAGTTTCAAGAGCAAATAAAAAACTAGCAACTCGGTATTTTGGGCCTTATGCTATTCTTCATAGAGTTGATGTTGTTGCTTATACATTGGATTTACCTACTGATTATTGCATTCATCCTACATTCCATGTATCTCAGCTTAAACGTCATGTGGGGCCACTACCTGATTCCAACTCTATATCTCCATTACCATCAACTACTTGTGCTATGCCAATTGTACCTAAACGCATCTTAAATCGTACTATGGTTAACTGAAGGGGTCATGCTATTACTAAAGTCCTAATCCAATGGAAGAATCAATATGTAGATGATGCCCCTTCGGAATATTTTCATGATCTAACGCAAAAGTATCCTCATTTTTACTCTTGAGAACAAGGGCGTTTTTCGAAAGGGGGTTTTTGTTACAAGGTGAAGTAATAACGGTCATATCGAGGGTTACTCTGAATTAGTAAAGGAATGTGTAACTCACATGCATTCTGAATATTCAGAGTAAAGGAATGGTGTACATGTGTAACTCACATGCATTCTGAATAAGGAGAGTTAGTGAAGCGATTGCTACTGTCATGGAGTTCATTGGGATTAGCTGAATATGGTTTCGAGTGATTAAATGAATGCAATATATAAATGTGATCAGAGGTAGGGTAGAGGTATCCAAATAGCATTGTAAAATTTTCTCTTCTCTGAATTTCCTTTGTAATTTTCTCATAATTCTTTCATTGTTAGAATTCCCTGATTGTACTTTGGTTCCTCAATTCTTTAGAATCTCTGGAACTACCCTTGTAATTGAGTTTTTCCTATAATAAACTACAATTCTGTACCAGAAGCCATCAATACAACAATCTATTCAAGAGGAATTTCCTTCAACGGCACTCCAGGGAAAATTTTCAACCAGCAAGCTCAAAATATAAACAAAAATTTCAGTCTATTCAAAAAAGGAAGCGTAGTTGGACATAATCCCCCATCCTCCAGGAAAAAAAAAAAGGTGCCGATGAAGAAATACACTAAGATTAAATACAACATTACAAATAAAGGTCCCAAATAATAACAGACTGCTCACTCCAACAGAAGCCGCACTCAAAGGCCTGAGGGCAGAAATAATGCACGTATGGTATAGTTACTCAACCCCAAGGCCACACTAAAAAGCTCTCCAACTATCAGAACCTCTTCTTGGGGTTTGACTTTCTGATGATGTCTTAAATGGTCCAGAGCCAAAAGGACCTGAGTCATCAAAAGCTGGAAAACCATGACCTTGATCAAAATCTCTACTGCTGTGGCTTGAATCAAATCGTGCTAGTGTATCCCGCGCATGGAAAAATCCACTGTCAAAAGCAGGTTCCGTCCACTCTTTAGACCTTTGTGGGGAGCTTCCTGAACTGAAAAGTGGCGTGCTTGGAACAGAATCATCAAAATTGAATCTATTGCTCTTCTGGTAGAGATCACCCGCC
Source organism: Ceratonia siliqua (assembly GCA_034509205.1). Lineage (NCBI taxonomy): Eukaryota > Viridiplantae > Streptophyta > Magnoliopsida > Fabales > Fabaceae > Ceratonia > Ceratonia siliqua. Next base: position 3,190 of record JASKGM010006635.1, read on the forward strand.
TGTGGTGAACCTGTTTTGATGGGGTTTAGGCCCAGTTCCCCAGAATGAAAGAAATAGTTGTCTCTGGCTCTATCAAGATCTGCGTCCTATACAAATGCCCTAAGAGTGATCAGTAGAATACTAGAATACAGGTACCTAATGATCAAACATATAGAATACAATCAACTTGAAATGATAAAATTTGAGACACCAAGTACACTGATAGATGGTGAGGGTTCAGCACAATGGGTGTCACTAATCACTAGGATGTTACATCACTCCTAGAATATGTTCTTTTACATTCTCTGGCCTGCAGATCTAATTCTCTCATTCATTTTTTTTTTTTTTGATAAAAAAGAAATTATATTAAGAAAGAAGGGACATACATGAAAGGAGGATAGGGTATCCTCCTAATATGAAAAATCTAAAAACAATACATTGAACAGAAAAAGAGGAAAGAATTTAAAAAATGCAGTAAAGTTCCCCAATCCCTTTGCATATCCTGAAGAGAAACTCCCTTAAATAAGCCATTAGCCATGCACTAAAGAGACGCAGAGAAAGTAATTCTGTCCCAAAAAGTATATGAAGACAAAGATACAACCCTGAAAATATGTATTCCTTTCCAACTAAATATTCCAAATATATCCCGAAGAGACACTCCCTTAAATAAGCCATTAGCCATGCACCAAAGAGACGCAGAGAAAGTAATTCTGTCCCAAAAAGTATATGAAGACAAAGATACAACCCTGAAAATATGTATTCCTTTCCAACTAAATATTCCAAATATATCCCGAAGAGACACTCCCTTAAATAAGCCATTAGCCATGCACCAAAGAGACGCAGAGAAAGTAATTCTGTCCATAAAAGTATTTAAAGACAAAGATACACCCATTAATATATGTGCATTCCTTTCTAACCAAATATTCCAAATCACAGCAAATATCGGACATTGTCACAAAACTTTACCCTCCTTTCTCAGTCCAAAACCTTTGAACTTTATAAGGAGAAACTTCTCTAAATCCTTTGGGCACACCCAATTCTCACCATAGAATCCAAATAACTTAGTCCACATAAGAACTGCCACTTTGCAATGTAAAAATAAATGAGCACCATTTTCAGCACTATTCATGCACATAATACAAATATTAGGGAACAAAACTGCATTTGGTCTATGAATTTGCAGCATGACATTTGTGATAATTCTCTCATTCGGATTATTTTATGCTTTCTCCTTACTCCATCATTTACTATGATGAAGTGCCTGGCAGCAACCATATGCCTAACAAACTTTGACCATTCTATTTTCTCAAACAGCACAGTTGAAATGGCTTCCATATTTATGCAAAGAATGGCATGCATATCCCCTCATTTATCAGAGTGAATGCGGGAAATCTTCTACAGGCTCCAAATCCCCCATGCTCAAATTACCATAGCTTTATATGCAGTCATAACTATCATGTAAACAACTCAACCGATCCAGATGGATACAGACCACTTATTTCAGTAATTCAAACTCAATAACCACTGGGATCTCCTATACTCCTGGCCCACTATTTATACAAATAAATTATTTTTGCTCTTTCATTTAGTTTCTGCCAAGTAATTATTACATACACATGTATCAGATCCAAGTTCCAAATGAGTACTCAACTTTTAAAGCCATAGATTATTGGATAAACAAATACTCACCACACCAAAATACGCACTTAACATAGGCCAAGCCAAAATGCCCCATTAAGGTGTTTTTCTGCCAATCTCTCTAGTGGAACAGGAAAACAGAGATAATATATAGCCACTACCAGATGTAACAAGGTATAATAAAGAAGGGTGTATTCAAGCAACATAAATGCATAAGACAAGATTTCAGATGGGAAAGTAAATTGCAGAGAATAGGTGCAAGAATTTTCCAACCACCTTGGCAGTGCTACTAGGATTAAATTCCCAGATTGAGTCAATATCATCACTAGTGTCAAAGGCTCCCCAGTTTGGTTCATCAAAAATTTTGTCACCAGAAAACACAGACTTGACACCGCCATGATCACTGCATATGCAAAATAATATATAAATAATTCTTCTGCAGGATCACATAACATTTATCGCGTGAGATTACTATAAACAAACTCATAAAAGTTAATAGCATTTAAATTCAGCTCCAATTAACATGAAAAAACAATTTATGGTCCAAAACCTTTGTGAAGTAATATTTGATGTAGATTGTGTCATTCACTTAAATGCATCATATATTAAAGAAGATGATAATGATGAAAACGACCTTCCAAAGGCACACAAAATATGATCTGTTCTCCATGAAAAACTCAGAAAATTAGATCATGCCTCTTAATGATTTTAATAGTAAAATGAGCTATGACCAGTATACCGAAAACTGATGCATGAACCCTAAATAACCATACCTATGGGTTTCTTGTATGGTCTCTAGATCAAGGGGTGAATTATCTTCACCAGTGGTCTTTCCAACGTTAGAACCAGCAAAGTCCCTTGTGGGGCTTCCAATAGCACTTCTTGCAAATGGACTATCAGGAGTGCTCATTGCTGACTCATCTTCACCTTTACTATGAAAAGATCCATTTTCAACTGCCTGTTCATCTGCAGTTTGAAGCTTTTCCAACTTATTATCATTCTTGGGTGAAGCTGCAGAAGTTGGACTGTCAACAACAGAAGCTTTCCTGTTCACAGCTGATACCAATTTTTGTTTGGGAGGTGCTACAATGTTTTGCACACTGAGAGTGAGCTCTTTAACGAAAGTGAATCCTGATAGATGAAGGTATGGTAAATAACCAAGTTTATACAGTACTGTTGAGCCTTCTTAAAATGTGGAGGACAGAAGCAGACAAGAAAATAAAGAAATAACAGTTAACTCTAATTTGAATACATCAATGTCATATAATTTCTATTTAAAAAAAACAAAAGATCCTATATTTAACTTGTCCTTTCTCCTGAACCATATAACTGTTCAAAATTAATCCTCACAGTCAGACACACTGAGAAAAAGATTTATTCGATCATGCCCCCAGCTCAGCATCAACAGAAAGCACCACCATCTGTTCTAGCTTCATCTTGACCAGGGACTCATATTTTGAGGTTTTGGCAAATTTCAACAGCCAATTGACAATTTGCAAACCCTACTGCCTCTATCTGCTACTCCTAGATTTGCCTAATCAATTAATCTAACAAGACTTTTTTGTTAGCATTGTAAAAATCTTATTCCCTATGTCTAGTTTATTAGCTTAAAAATGGACTACATGTAAAAGAATAGATACAAGAGAAAGAAAGTTGTGTCCCATTATCAGATCATCTAGATCTAATTAGGGTTATTGTGGCATACCTTCATCTTCAAGCTTATCCCAATCCTCATCCCAGTCAGCAGCTCCCTCTTGGATACCAGGTTGCCAGCCTTAAAGGTTAAAGTGGGGTGAGGCCAAAAAAAACAAGTCAAGGGGAGCCAGGCAGAGTGGGGAACATGTAAAACAAGTAAAAGGACAAACTTAATAACTGTATCAAAAAACTTTTATTGAACAGAAACGAACAGCTGTTTTAAGACCATAAACTGTTTTCTAATCTCAAAATCAAAGGAAATGAAAAATATTGCAAAGAAACAGAAAACCAAAGATAGTTTTGTGAACAATGTTCAAAATCAGTATGACTTTATAGAATACCACCATGGTATTTTCAATTTGTGTATTAGATTCAATAACTAGTAATGACTAAATAAAACAATTAAAGGCATATGTTTTCCAAAATGTTTAGCTTATCTTAAAAACTTTTTCAGATAAGCATACAAGTGCTATCATATCATAATTCAAAACAAATTCATTTCCACATGAGAAAACATTCTTGATAAGGGACAAAAGTATACAAAGATTATAAAGAGCATGTCCACACAGCAATGCTCCTAAACTAGTTAAAAAGTTACACGTGACAAGTTGAAAAGAATATACATGCAAATGCTACTCTATCTAGTTACCTGTATAAGGTAGAACTGGCTCAAATAAATTTCACTGATTCAGAACTAGTAGTATAGCAACTAAAAGCTGTTTCCTCAAAGCAAAAAAGAAACTGATACTGACTAAACAAATGCAACAGATACTAATATAACACAGTTTTAAACATAAAAGAGACTGGAGAATGCCTGAAGGAAATAACAATAGTATCTATGAATTTGAATTTACCAAAGGGTAGCTCCACTAGTGTCGTGGGCTTTGCACGTAATCCATATTTCTTGCACTGCTCATTCAGAGATTTCACTAGCTCATCAAGGTCCAATTGGATACGATCAGCATGAACCTGAAAGTTGCAGATGAGATATGAAAAAAATTCTCAAGACTGCAATGACCTGGTAATACTAAAAGTTTCAAATATACCTGTAGAGTACCATCAGCACTGCCATCTTGCTCCAATTTGACAATTGATTGATATAATTCCAACTTTTTCTCCTATGCATTATAACCAGGCAAAAAAAGGAGAGAATAACAATTAAGATTTTTTACCAAAAACAAAAAAACTATAAGATTTTAGTATTTACACTACCAATTGAAGAAAAATATATCATTAACCAAACCTGTATGTCACGAAATGTGGCTTCCTCAGTAGTTAACTTGGATGCTAAATCACCAACTTGCTTATATTTGTCTTCATATTTCTTTGTGAGAATCTTAACCTGATATTAATATATTAAGCAAATGGTACACATTAAAGGTTAAGAAAGTAATCGGAACACATGCAAGTCTCAAGAAAGATACCTCATGCTTATCAGCAGATATTCTTTCTACAACCTCATTAAGGCGATTGTCACATCTGCTCTTGTACAGAACCTTTTACCAAAAAAAAACAGATTTAAGGAAAAGGCATTATTAAATTATCAGTAGAACATAAAAGGGAAAATTACAGTTCTTATATGGCTTTCTCTTGTTAGCATCTGAACTTTTATTAAACAAAGACACTAAAGGTATGCAACCTTGGTTCCTAGGTGTCTGGGGAAGCAGCCAAGAGCTAAGAGAAGAGTCATGACATCTTTCTGTACTTTTAACGGCGGCCACCTCCATGGCAGAATGGCTTGGCAGCCAGAGGCTGGCCCACTTCAAAATTTATGGCATGGAGGAACTGAAATGGTATCCACTAGACTGGAAATGGGCTTCAAATTTTTTAGGAAAACTGTGTCTATTGGTAGTTTCTGTGGCAAAATAAGATGAGAACAAAGGGGAAAAAAAGACTTCATACAGCTGCCTCTTCGTTCTACTTCTCACATAGACAGAGAAGCTAGGGTTTCAAACCAGAAACCATTGAAGGACAATTTTCTTTCTTTCTTCCTCCTTTGTTCTTTTTTTTTTTTTTTTTTTGAGTAAAATACTTTGACCTCCCTTAGCTTTTTATACATGGACTTCCTATCCATTTTAAAAATATACATTGGCCTCCATTATATTTCAAAAACACGCTATAATTTAGTCTTTTTTAAAGTGAAGCTTAACAAAGCCCCTGAATTTATTGTATATAATAGCTTCAGACTTTACTCATATCCATTTGAGGACGTTGAGGGTAAAGCCATGCATATTTTCCAAATTTGAAAGTCTTGAGATTATAATAAAGCTATTCATGAACCTTCACCTAAAAACTTAAACTTTTCGGTTAAAGTAGTCCTTGACATGGTATCAAAGCTTTTATGACCAAGAAGCCAAGAGTTCGATCATTGCCGCTCCCATTCTTCATAATTAAATTGGAATTTCAGCACAAGGTATGGCGAGCCTATGCTTTGTCCACGCTTCAAGCCAAAGGGATTTCACATAAGAGTGTATTATAGATTATAATAAAACTATTAATGGATCTTCACCTAACAGCTCAAGCTTTTAAGTTGAAGAGGTCCTTGACAAAGAGCAACTTGCTAGAGTTCCAAATATTCTTAATTAACAATCACGCTTCTTCCATGGATTTTATTAGTGGGAATATGAAAGGAATAAGAACAAGTTATATTATTTTTACGTTATCTCATCATATGTTTGTTAATTATTAATATTTAAAACTCCATCAAGTTGCTCTCAAATCTGGAAAATATACACTCTCAACCTCTAAAACAGGGACAAGTAATGTTTGAAGCTATGATGTGCATTTAATCAACAGTTTTTTAGGCATTTGACCACCAAATCTAACCTTTGACTAGCCTCTAACGTCTCAGTTATCGGTTCTATAAAGTATCACTTTAAAAAGGACTAAATGGTAGCGTGTTATTTAAATATAAGAGAGATATGTGTATATTTTCATAAGTGTCTTATTATTTTTCCTGAAATGGCTTGGCTCAATATGGCAGCCACCAAGCCATTTTCCGTGGCAGTTTTGAAGCTTGCCCCTACTTTGCTGCTATACACCATTAACAACATTCATAAAACATAACAATAGTTTAGTCAAAGACCTTTATGAAAACCCATTTTTTCTGCCCTAAATATAATGAGAAATGAGAACCCAAGAAGCAGATAGGTGCCTATGAATGTAGCAATTTTCAGAAGACCAGTGGCAAGGAAACTAGTTTTGTCAATGCGTCTGAAAAATTTACAATATCTATAACAGCACGAATATAAAAGTTATGTGCTTAAATATAGTGAAACAACAGCAGACATAGTTTTCTCATCCTTGAAAGCTTTGCATGGTGAATGTTTTTGATGTAGTGCACTAAATCATGATGATAAACAATATTCTGCCAAACTTCTACTCACAATTCTAGCTACATCTGTATGGTATATGGCTCGGCCTTCAAACAAGGATACAAAATGCATGTTCTGTATATCCTTGAAAAGAGACCACAAGACAGAGCAAATAGAACACATATTGAATAGCATAAGTTTTCAAGGAAGAAAACTTGGAAAATACTTACAATTTCTTGCATTTTGGTACGGTAGAATTCTATTTTCTCTCTAGACTCCAATATTTCTTTCTCAAGTTCTTGCACCTTCAGTTAACAAAAAGAATAAAGTGATAAGAGCTTCTTGTGTTCAACTTGAAACACAATAGAGGCCAATGAAGTATACATGGGCATGACATAAAGACCTGCACAAATGAAAATCTAGAACAAGGACTCTCCATGCTATGTTCAGAGATACCAGTAACAGCTAATAGTTCTCATATTTGTAAGTTTCAACATCGGAAGGAGGAATAAAGAGAACAAGCATACTTTCGTATCGAAACCAAAACTTTCTTGCAATGACATCTCACACCACGTCATAAAACTAACTGACCTTGAAGAATAAAGAGATGATCACACCAAATTGGAAAAACGAACATAGGAAAAAAATTTCACATAAAGGTCTAAATCTCATGGAACTAAAGAACTAATAAAAATAAGCAAAGGTAATAGGCCAATAGATAACCAAAATACAGCCAAAAAGGAAAACAATAATATAATATGGAAATCTTTTAATCAAGATAGAAAAAGAACCCCAGCAATGTTAGTGGACAAATAGTTAAAAAGAGACCCATAAAAACATAAACAAGTCATATATGGTGCAACAGAAGTGATGCAAAAATAAAGGATAGAACAGGTACCTTCTTATCAGCTTCTGTTGCTTCTTGGAACTTTGCATTAATGGAATTCTGCTCATCAGAACTCAGCTGACTTATGAGGTGCTTCTCCAAGACTGGCACTCTGGACTTCTGCTGCTTGTTCTGTGGTCCTTCATCAG
>JASKGM010006636.1:0-10849 GCA_034509205.1 Ceratonia siliqua
ACCGAAGGGCATTACGTTCCATTCGTAATGTCCAAAAGGCACCGTGAAGGCTGTTTTATATCTGTCTTCTTCTTTTATCTGTATTTGGTAATAACCTGATTTCATATCAAACTTTGAAAAGATGGAAGCATTAGATAATCTGCCAATAAGATCGCTCTTATTAGGAATAGGATATCTAATCCATTTCAAAGCTTTGTTTAAAGGCTTATAGTTTATTACCATACGAGGGGTTCCTTTTTCTATCTCAGTATGATTATTAACATAAAAAGCTGCACAGCGCCAAGCAGATCTGCTAGGTCTGATAAGATTTTTATCTAATAATTGCTGGATTTCTTTCTTACAATATTCCAATGTCTGTTCGTTCATCTGTATAGGTCTGGCTTTTGTAGGAATATTGGCTTCAGAGAAAGTTTGCTCATACGGCAAAGTTACCTCATGCTTTTTGCGGTTCCAAAAGGCATTTGGATGCTCAGCACATAGATCACTTTCAAATTGTTTTTTTAATTAGGTGATTCTTTGTTGTATGGCTGGAGTTTGAACCTGTTGTTCAATTTTCTTGTAATGAATTTCTCTTTGTAAGAAGTTTATCTGATTTTGTTTTCGTTTTATGCTGTTGATGCTGTAGATTGAATCTTGTTGTAATAAATTTATTTCTCGAGTAATGGAAGGTTTTATCCATTCAAAACAGAGATCTCTTCCATTAATTCGGGTAGTTATGCCTATGGGAGTGACTTTAAAAGGGGTAATTTGTTGTAAAAAGGGAGTTCCTAAGATGACAGGGTCATTTAGGTTGTTGACTAACATGAAGATATTTTTAAAACAAATTCCTTTATTACAAATGTGGGCATTTGTAAGTTTGTAGTTTATCTGTAATTTTGAGTTATTGGCTGCAGAAAGGCTTTCATGAGTTTTCTCAAAATATTTAGTAGGAATTAATCCTTCTTGGATGCAGTTCATATCTGCTCCAGAATCAATTAAAACTACTAAATTTCTTGAATATTCATTGTTTATAACTAAATGCATTTGACAATATCATTTCTGATATGTCTGTTTCTGTATTCTTTGAATGAATCTTTCTTGATTTATTTCTTTAGCAAGTTGTAGGCTTGCAGGGGAATTAGTTGCTTCTAATTCTTCTTTTGGCTCAAGAGTGTGTAATTGTAGCTGATCTAAACGGGCTTTAAGTTCAAGAACTTCAAAGTCTCGTTGTAGGTCATTATCTTTTATCTGTTTAATTTCAAGTTTTAAAGTTTTGATCTCTTGTTGTAAATCTTGAATTGTTATTGGTGAAGATTTGTCTGTTGCAAATTGCTGTATAATGGAGGTCATTGTTATGGGTGGTCTGGTTGTAGTTTGGCTTGTTGAGGGTTGCTCTAACAAGTCTTTTATCCTTAGAAGATACTGATGTTTGACTTCAGGGTCTTCTATTTTGTCTATAATTTCAAGGAAAAATTGTATGTTTTCTGTAGAAATTACTCTTATGTTTAATTGTTGTCTACACTTACTACAATCGCAGTAGTCAGGACTTTGACATTCATTGTCTTGGTCTGGAGTTACATCTGATTGTTCAGAAGGAGTATCTCCTTCTTGGAGCTGATAGACATGTTCTGGTTCATCTTCATCTTCTTGGTCAGAAGCAGAAGAGGGTATGTCTTCATTGATCATGACTTTTAAAAGATTTTCTTTATTTTCTTCGCTTATGTTTAAAGCTCTAATTTTCTGTTCTGTTTTACATTTGTTAGCAAAATGGCCAAATAGGCCGCATTTGTAACAAACGATATTCTTCTTATCTTTTGTCTGTGACTGTGAAGGTTTCTGGGAAGAATATTTTTTGTAAGGTTTTCTGTTGTAGGAAGATTTGGCAAATTTCTTATATTTGTAGGGTTTGTTGAAGGTAGGCTTATGACTGTGTTCCTTATGTTTTTTTAATAGGTTTTCTCTGTGACGGAGCACGAATTCTTTCAAATCCGTATTGTTCACAAAAATTACCTAATATATATATATATATATATATATATATATACACACACATACACACAAAAATATATAGAAATCTTTTACCAGACCAAACTAATTAAGCGAGCGAACAGAGTCTGCCACAGCTACTATCCCGTAGCCATATCACCGTGCTTACTGCTAAACTAGAAGTATAGAAGGCATGTCTTTAGAAATTAATATCCTTTTTTTTCTGATCTTCAAAATCAGACTAGCAAAACCACATTGAATCTCCATAGTTGGCTTGGTCAATAACCATGTCCATGTCAAAAATGGGCTTGACTTGTGAACCCATGATCTTGGATGGGCAAGCTATGTGGCATATCCTAAGTTGCACCACCTCAGCCTGGGCCAGGGCCAATTGGGTCTGTAGGAGATCAACCTGTTGCTGAAGAGAAGAGATGGCACCAACGCACCCATACACAGGGTCTCTCACTCTAGCGTTTGCTTCATAAACCATGCTGCTCACAGCATCTCCTCGCCGATGCACTGGTAGCTCCTGCTTTACATGATGCCAAGATTCACCATAATTATTTTGTTTGATGAAATATACTACGTGGTGTGGCATATAATCTAAATTTGTCAAAAAAAAATTTATGAAGTGCCTATTGAGTCATTGTATTCTAATATAGTGGCCCTGACCAATTCTCCTTTATAACAAAGGAAAAAAAATTCTAGTTCTACCATAGCTGGACTCAGTGTTTCTCTCTCTCATAGAAGTGGATCTCTTATAATAAAGTACACATACTATATTATGAGAGACCTACTTTAAGAATAACTCTCTTCTTTTTGTGAGAGAGTGGAACATTGAATTCAGTACTACAGTATTACTAAACTTTTTCTCATGTCAGAGGTATCAGACATGGACATTACATTATCCTAAAAAAGATTAAAAGGCTTTAAGTTCTATTTTATTTTTGAATTTTCGTGAATAATTTTTTGAATTTTTAAAATATTCTTTCAATTTTAAAAGTATTACTATATTAATTAATTTAGGAAAATTTTAAACATGTTAACTTTTCTATCAAAATTAGCAATGACCTTGGATGGTTATGGTATAATAATTCCCAAGCATGGACTCGTATAACAATATTAGTCTTATCTCCTAGCCTAGATCTGTTCAAGTAATAAATTATAGACCTATCTTTGTCTCCGTTTGATTACAAAATACTCAAACTTAGATTTATTCATTCGAAACTTATTAAAAATAAACAGTTTTTTCTCATGTCAAAAAATATTTACCCAAAATTTATTGACATAAAATAATAAAATATCTCTAATAAAAGTTAAAATGATTCAAACAACAAATATAATAAAAAAACATAATTTTAAGTTTTGGAAGACTATATTTTCAACAACATTATCCACTAATAATTATTTAAAAACATTATAAATTCTCAACCACATCTCAAACAAAAACCACCACCAATTCAAAAATGGTAAAGAGTGATGATGAGATGAGTCTAAATACAAAAATTTGATATTGAGATAATTAGAAATTGTGCTATATTTTAATAATTTTTTATTCACTTATAAATTAGGAATTAAATTATTTTATATAATATACGTATTGCAAATATTTTATATAATTTATATTATGAGTTTGAGGAGTGGTGGATGCCCCATTTTTCGAAACTGTAAAATTGGTTAATAAAAGGCCATTTATCAATTATCATCCCCATACTCGAATTCAAGCAAGTAAAATTTGTCAGTACACATTGAGTATGAATATAATTATCATTCCTAATCAAACATACTTAACTACTTAAGTATACTTTATTTTGAAGTTATAAAAAAAATTAATGTTTTGAAAATAGATGATAAGTTTCTAAAAATGGTTCTGTTTTTTTTTTAAATAATTTGATCTAAATAAGAAATATATGAATGAATTTATATCAAAAGAATAACATTGACCGTACAATTTTTCCCCTGATTCTTAAGTCTTAACTGATTTATTTTTTTTAAGAAAATTAAGAAACTAATTAAGTTTATTTGACCTGGACAAATGTTGCAAAATAATCAAAGGCACAGCCAAACAAGGATTATTTCATTAAAATATTAGGTTAAATTAATTTTTTGGTCGTTTTATTAAATTTTTAATTGATTCCCTATATTTTAAAAGTTTGTAATTAGGTTTTTATAATTTTAATTTTTTTCTAATTGCAAGGTTCCTACCATTTGTTATCTGTTTATGCATCGTCATCTTATATTTATACTATAAATCCTAAATCATAAAGTTCTACTGTAAATCTTATATGTTAAATTATAAACCTTACACTAAATACTAAACTCTAAAATTTAATCCCTAATATCTAAACCCTAAATTTTATAATTTAATGTTTAGGCTTTGTAGTTGAAGTTTTATGGTTTTCAGTGTTAGGATTTAAAGTTTAGCGTTGGGATTAGTTTCGAATTTAGTATTTAAAATTTAAAGTTCAGAGTTTTAGATTTATAATTTATAATTTAAAATTTAGAATTTATGGTTTAGGGTTTAGGATTTATGATTTAAAATTTATAGTTTAATATTGAAATTTAAAATTTAGGATTTAGAGTTTTGAATTTAAATTTTAGGGTTGACAGTTATAAGGTATAAGATTTAAAATTTACTGACATATTTAAAAATTTAGGAAAACTTTAATGATTAAATTGCATAACATATACCTGTGTGTGTGTTTATAATTAGTAAGTGGGTGTTTATCATTGGTAAGTGTGTGTGGTGTGTGTGTTTATAATTGGTAAGTGGGTATTTATCATTTGTGGGTACTATGTTAGTACATAGTATAAATGAATTACTAATTAATGATTAGAACTCAATTAAAAGAATAAAAATTATAGGAACTAATTATAAACTTTTAACATGTGGAATTTGGAAACCTAATTAAAAGTTTAATAAAATTATAAAAACTTAGAGATTAATTTAACCAAAATATTATTAAATGGACTTGCACAAGGAAATAAGTAATCTAAATTGAAACTTTTGAATAGAAAAATAGTTTTAAGAGACAGCTTCACGTGATGCAGAAAATTACCTCCAACATTTTTTTTAAGGTAGTAGTCTAATAGAAAGGGGCGTTGAGAAAATAACAAAAATATTCTGGGGCCTGGGCAAACGTGATTGTCAATATAATTAAAAGAAACTAGAGACAATTATAATGAAATATCATTTGACACGCCTAATATAATGTTATGTGGTATTTCATGATATTTTATACAATATATTTTAACATCAAGTAAAATTTGAGTATTGTAAGAATAGGGTGCCTCAAATAACACCCACTAATAAACTTTATAATTTTTCTTAATTTATTTTCATTTTATTTTTGAGGCATCGGAAGAACGTCCAAGAATTAGTCCAACAAAGTAAAAAGTATTTAAGGATTTAAGGATTTAAGCTGGCTTATTGGCCAAACATGGCGGACCAAAAGATGGTGACCCAATAGAAATAATGAAAAAAATACAAATCAGACAAAAAGGACGCAGAAAGTGAAGTCCGAATGCCCCGAATTTTCTTGCCTTTTTCATTTTCTGTCGGTGGCTACAAAGTTATACCTGACTAAACCTATATTGCTGGATATTTTTTATTTTTATTTTTTTTAAGAACAAATTTAAGAAAAAAATTAAAAAATTAAAGAAAAATAAAAAATATAAAAAATATAAAAACATAAAAAAGAAATTCAAAAACAACAAAATCATGTTGCTTCTTACACCTTCCTTTAGCTCAAGGAAACTTATATGCTCTAAGTTGTCCCTCCATACATAGAAGTTCCTTTAAATATGTTTACCAAAAGTTTTTACTAAAAAAAAAAAGCTTCAATATTTTGTATTGAATTTTCATTATATTTCATCGATTTTTTCTCTCCTGTATATGAGCGATGGATGGACGGGTAGGCAACCTGAGTAAGGGACAGACAGTATGGACAATTTATCATGGTCATCTATATTAACATAACCTTCTCACGTGGATAAGAAAATCGGGATCCATATTTCACTGAGAAAAGAAAAATATTTGTCCATCTTCAAAATTCAGTTTAAATGGTAATAGAAAAATATCAATTAACTGCTTGGCTTCGAGGAAGTACCACTCAATGCCTTTTTATATTCTGCAGATCAGGAAAGCATTTTCTACGTACGCTGTTTTAATTATGGCCACAAGACTGGCGAAAGGTATAGAGGTACGCGTCAGTATGTCACAAACAACCACATGATCAAGGATGAAGGTTGTTTTTTTTTTTGGATAAATTTGAAGGTGTGATTTGGATCAGTGAAAATTAAGAAAACTAAACTTTAACAATGTACCAATCCTATTTTTCTGAGATATATCAAAAATATTTTTTTTCTCTGTCCATTTTCAACCAAATATTCTCTAAACTGCCCATAAGTCAAGACTCAAAATTTTCCATTATTTAAGAAAAAGGAATATGATAGACTTATCCTATCTTTATTATATTTTATATGTTATTTATGAGTATTGTTATTGTATGAGTAATTTTTTATTTTTGTTATAATTTTTATTTTAAGAAATAATTTAAAATAATCTAAAAAAATTAAAATAAAATAATAATTTTCATAATACATATATTTAAAAATAAATTAAAAAAAGTAAAAAAATTCTTAAAATTTTAAATTGTTTATTAAAATAAAAAGTATAAGAAAAATTAAAAAAATTAAAAATTAAAAATTAAAGTTATTCATAAAATATTATTACTTTATGAGTAATATAGAAAATTTTTATATTTTTATACTTTTATATTTTTATTTTAGAAAATAATTTAAAACAATCTAAAAATATTAAAAAAATAAATATTTTTAGCCTTTTCTTTATTTTATTTTATAATTTATTTTTAAATACTTGTATTATTTTTTTATTTTTAGATTTTTTAAAAAAATTTTTGAAATAAGAATTATGAAATAAATAAAATAAAAATAAAAAACACTCAGGTAATAATCATATAAGCGGAGGTAGGATAACAAACACCATATTTGTATATGCATTAATCACAATGTTTATTTAGCACAGTGACCTTAATTTTCCATTATTTAAGCCATTAATCTGGAGAATAACTATCTCTCCAAATCTTCTTACTACTAATTCGTCAGTTATGAACTTAATTAGAAGGGGGGGGGGGGGGAACGTACATATATTGAAAAAAGAAGAAGCAATTGACCAATAAGTTGTTTAAAAAGAAAAGATTTTATACACACGGTCATTCGTCTAATATTTAGAAAATATAAATTATGAACATTTAGAATAAAAATTAATAATATATTATAAAATTTAAGTAAAATAGTTTATTTAAAATATATATTTGTTAAATATTAATATAAATAGTATATGAATTTCTAACAAATAAGAGACACGTGGACCTGTGGGGTAGTACGGGTACCGAACCGTAGTGAGATTTGGAAGAAATAATAAAGTCGAAATTGAACCTGAAGCATCTTGTTGACGTTACCAGCACCAAACACTTTGTGCACATTAGCAAACTTGTGAGGCTCATCCGCAGGGAAATAGGGAGCAAAAACACAATCGTGGGCACACCTTCTCCGAAGCAGCTTGCACGCAGCACAGGGTGAGGGTGCACCCTGCTTTCTTCCACCCTCCTTCATCCTCCCAACACCAACCCTCCCTCCTAGCTACTGTGTCTATATGTATCTGCAATGACTCTCAGTCTCACCGTAGATTATAGAATGAGTGGAATTGGAAGGCTAATAAGACATGAGAAAGATACCAGTGGCAATGAGGAGTGGTAGAAGAACAAAGTAATGGAAGAAAGATGAGAGAGAGAGAGTGGAAAGTGAAGATTGGAAGTGGGGGACTGGACGAGGGCGAGGTACGGAGGACTGGAGGAGTGGGCTACATTATAAAAGGAAAGGACACAAAAGGGCATAGGGGAGTGGAGTCAACAGTTAAGACGATTGAGGATTTATTTGGATGTTATTTAAAATTAATAATTTTTATAGAATAAGTAATTAATTTTGAAAAAATATATTTTAATAAAATAAGAAGTTATTTTATTTTTATAAATGAAAATGAATTTTGAATTAAAAAATATGGTTGACTATAAAATTATAATATAAATTTTAATTGATAAAATTATTAAAAATAATATATATAAATAATTTAACATTAATAGTTTTTAATTTAAAAATAATAAAATAAATATATATGATTAAAAATAATAAATTTTAAAATAAAATAATAATTTTAAAATAATGATAATGTAAAAATAATCATAATAAAAAATAATTAAATAAAATAAATAATATAATTATATTAAAAAATATTTAATTAAAAATTTTTTTTTACAAAATATACATATATATAAAATGACAACATTTGTTGACCATTCTCAGGGACGAAATTGTGCAAAAAGTATGAATATTCTTTTCCTGACAATGAAAATTACAAAATTAATGTTCTCCTATAATCTTAATTTTTTTATTTTCCACCTCCGAATTCAATCGCAACACACTTCTTTAATTACAGAATTTCTTCCAATTCAAACGGAGCATAAATGTACATCCGATGTGGGTCCACTAAAGAATCTCCCCTTGGATTTTGGTCGACAGCAACCATTCCCATGAAATGTTATTATTTGATTGGGTATTGTTAACAATATTTTATAAGTAATATTTTGTTTTTATATTTTTATATTTTTAAAATTTTTATTTAAAGAAATAATTTTAAAAAATTCAAAAATATTTTAAAAAAGTAAAAAAAGTAAAAACAAGAATAAAAAAATTTGTTTAATTTTACTTTGTTTTTAATTTATTTTTGATATTTTTGTTATTTTTGTTTCACTTTTTTTAATTCTTTTTAATTATTTTTTAAAATAAAAATTATTAAAAAGATAAAAAAAATTAAAAAACAAAAATAAAAGAAATAAAATGCTCCGCTTGGAGTAGCATAAAGACCCAGGTTGATTTCATATATTTACCACTTTAATATAAGGCGGGCATTTTGCTCACCCGTTGGACTATCCAAACTCGAGGCAAAAGAAAATAGAGTTTCAACTTGGTTATTAAATTTATGAATTGAATTTACAAAAAAATAATAATTTAAGGGTCCAATTTAGATAAAAACTTAAACTTACTTTTACAGTTGAGCTACGCTTTGGCTCTGTTTGGCGTATCATCAGTCAGATCAGTAAATTTTAATAATTAATATTAAATATAATTTAATTATAAAAATTAAATATATTATATTTTTATTAAAGTTGTAGATATTTTTTTTATATCATAAAATTAATCAATAATAAAATTTATATTAAATTTTTTAATATAAATAATCAAATAATTAATTAAAAATTTATTTTTTATTTTATTTTTAAGTTTATTTTTGATAAATTTCATAATTAAAAATAATTTTTTAATTATAAAAATGTTTTATTTAAAAATTATTTTAAGTGATATAAATAAGTTTTATTAATTAATTATTTTTTAAAAGTTATTATAACTAGATTTAACAAAAATAATTCATTTGTTATAAATATATTTATTAATAAGTTGATAATAAATAAGTTTTAATGTCGAAAAATATGTTAGAATTAGATAAATCTCAAATAAAAATCAAGATAAAAAATAAAGTAAAAAATAAGGGAGTTAACTATAAAAAAAATTTATGATAAAGTTATTTACTGAATCAAAATATTAAAATACAAAAACGAAAAGTATGAGAAACACAAATGAAAAAAAGGAAAAGCAATAGAGGGGTTAATGATCGATAATTAATAAAAATTTGGGGGCAGGGGTAGGGCCCTTCTTAGGCTGTGGATTTATTTTTCTCCAAATACCCCCTGTCCCAGAAAATGCTTTCTCACCGTCCAATATCAAACCTCACAAACCTAAAATCGTCATTATCAAAGAAATCCCTTCTCATCGTTTTCATCGCACAGCGTCCCAAGCTCCCACCGTCGTAGCTCCTATTCTCACCGTCCAAGACCCTTTCAGAGTGGACTATCTTTTTATGAAATTAAGGCGAAAAAATATTCCTTCAAAGTTGAAAGGTGGAAAGGCTGGTCCAACGCGTTTTAAAGGCATTCATATAAAGACAAGTATGGGAAGCAACCTGCCAATACCAAATAATGGAGCTTTTGCTCTACTTCTTACAACACGACCTTTTTATCTTTCACCATAGGTTTACACATGGGTATATTAAACGGTAGCCAAATCCATCAAACACAGCTATAAACGACACCAAGCTCATTGCCGTCGTGACTCACAAGCTAAACAAAAAAGGTTTTGCCCATCTCAGAGTCTAAGAAAGAATTATTGAGTTATCACAGTCCTCTGTTTTCAATTTTTGAAACAGAGCAAGGTGCTCCCCTGTCTTTGTTTTGTTTAACCCATTGAGTTATGTGCTTAAAAGGTCATCAAACGCATGAAATCATTTAGGCTTCGGAATTAAACCAACATAAACTGACTTTGAACCCATTGATCGGACACAATTGCACCCAAAAAATTTGACATCTATTTGAAATTTTGAAATTTGAATGAACAACACAGAATAGTGAGTCAATCAAAGCGACAAATTGTAACCCAAACTATATGAGTCCCAGAAAAGCTAGAAATATTCCAAAAATCATTAGTCATTTTAAAAATACGACCAGTGATCGACTTGATATGGGAAGTGCTGCATGGTTAGATGGGGGCGAAAGTGAAAGTGTGTCACAACGTGACGGCCGGTGAAAAAGCCATCGCTTTATGACTTTGGGGCACGTGAGGGAAAACGCAGAGAAAATAGGAGTCGCCACCAATTAATTAGAAGGATAATTGGAATCCTAAAAATCATAAGGAAAACTGGCCCTCGGAACCAGAGGAAGGGTTCGGGAGTCTAATTACGCGTAGGGAAGGT
>JASKGM010006637.1:0-10849 GCA_034509205.1 Ceratonia siliqua
CATCCTTTCTCCTCTTGCTATGGTAATCCTCCACAGCTTCATACCTACTCTTCAAGCCATCATCTCTTTCCCTGTGTGTTGAGTTCCTTGACCCTACATCCTTATCATAGGGAACCCTGTAGCTACCATTATCTAACCGTTTTCTTGAATGAACGCTATCATCTCTGTCACTTCTCTCATTCTCTTGACCCTTACCCCTATCCCTCTTCCTTGGTTCATCATTTCTAACTCTTCTGCCATAGGGATCATCATCTCTTCGTGCCCATGCTATGTCAGAAGTGTCCCTATCTTTTTGCCTATCAAATCCATCAGTCTTCGTGTGCAATTGATGGGCTGAGCTAGGATGCCGGTCCTTGTAAGGGTATGATTCCTCTCTACCTTTAAGTAATAGACGATTTCCTTCCGGTTCTTGCCTTCCATCATGTTCTCTTCCGTGGAAACTGCACTCATTTTCATCAGGGTGCCTTCTATTGCTAACTGGACATGCTGACTGTGCATCCTGAACTACTTCCTCCTCATAAACATCTTGCCGCTTCTGATAACCCCTGCTCCTTGCCGAACTTGCTTTGCTGTTATCACTACTTCTTGCAGCTTTTGAGTTCTCCCAAACATCTTCATCAAGTGGAGGTTGCTGAACTCGAGATATTAATTTCTGTTTCTTCCCTTCCCTGTCCTTTAGGATATCTAGTTTGTCTAACGTATTTACATCCATGTCCTCTTTTTCCATTCTGGAATTTTCATCAGCCATCCCAGTCTCATCAAGATCAGCATCTTTCTCCTCTACACTGGACTCTCTTGCATCCTTAACAATAGGAGATGACAAAAGTGCACTTTCTCTCCCTTCAATGCTTTCAACTGAATCTTCTTTTTCATTGTCATCAATTGTCATTTCTCGACCAGGACATGCTCTTCCTTGCATCCGCCTGTAAATAGAAGAACTAAGATGGTGTTCACTAAGTGCATAAGAAAATTACCAAACCTAATAGTTTTAGGCATCAACTTCACCAAATGCAAAGAAAATAACAAAGACGTCCATAACAAATGAATTTTTTTAACAAATACACCTAACAATCTTACAATTGGAAAAGCATCCCTTTTATGAAAAAGAAAAAGCTCCTACATCTAAAGGTGGGGCAATCTTTTGCTATTTTTACTTTATTTAATTTTAACACTGAAAAATTTTAAATTTTAACCGAACCAACTTTGATATTTCTGGATGGTTGCATAATGTTTATCTTAGTTCAGCCTTCTTTTTCTCCAAGAGAAGAGGTGTTTAATATATGTTTCATTATGCTCTAGATCATGTTCATAATATGATTCTTCAATTCACAAACTGCTAGTCAAATTAACTGTTTAATGACATAGAGAATAAATACAAAGCAGCAACAACGTAAATAACCTATTGTTTCCCCGGCTATCAAGAAAACTCCCTTCTTAATGACAACAAATTTTTATATGAATTAACAAGTTAATCATGATATTTTTATCGCTTCGGTAATACAAGATGGACTTAATAGGCAAAGAACTTAAATTACAAAGAAAGGCTACAGTGGACCAAAGTTGCAAACATTTTCAACTTTAGTCAAGATTCACTGAATTATGGATGCCCATCCAAACAAAAGGAAGAGGATGGAACAACAAAGTACAACATGGTGAAAAATGCAAGCAGGTTGACATTATACAATTATTCTATAGGCATATATCCGGGAATCTTTCATACCTTTCCTCATAAGGGGAGCCACCATAGGGTCTATGAGTTTGGCCCCCAGAACCAGGGTAGTCTACTGGCTCTTCCTGTGGGAAGGGTAAAGTTTCACCTCCTTCAGGTATGTTAGCAGGGGTGGAATTCATGAAAGGCATTCTTCTTCCAGCCAGGTCTCTCTTTCTACCATTATAATCTTGTGGAAACCCATCAATATACTTATGCTCCACCTGTGGAATTTCATCTCTAACTACATGATCTTCCCTGAAATCCTCTCTCCGGGGTTCTCCTCCCTCAGATGGATCTTGGATACCAACTCCTGCAGAGGAATCATCATTGGCAGAATCCTGCAGAACAATCTGTTCATGCAAATGCTTTTAGCAACGTGTACACTGCAGATGCAGGATTCAGCATAAAGATGGTAATCCAATTACAGCATATGCTTAACCACAAAGGATCAAATACCTCAATGATTGCATCTGAATCGCGAATTCGGGGAGGTCGGGTATCAATGGAAGGAAGACGTTCACCATAACCACCTTCTACCTGTATTGCTCTCCCAGTTGGCTGGTAGGAAAATAAATTAACTTATTGAGCCCGGAGACTAAATTAGAAAAGAGAGGAAAATAAGTCAACCACAAATACTTAATATTATATTGACCAGCTACGTGCAGGCGAAGAGGGCAAACAAACAACCAAAAAGGCATACATCTGACGCTAACACAAGTGGGAAAATCTACAAAGATGGGAACACAATTATTTTAAAAAAAAAAACTTGCGCAATATATGTTTAGAAAGAACACATACCAGTGGTGGCCTCACACGCCCAGAACCTTTCATGAGATCACTGTGTCCAATATCTGATTTTACAGCATTTGTATTTTCAACACGAACATCATGAATGCCAGTAGCTGCCGCTAATTCAGGGGGCAAATCTGGGTCATACTCCTGGAATGAAATCAACCCAATAATTCTATTCCTTTATTTCTTTATTTTTAAAAAGACTGTCCACACAAGGACAAATGGGATAATGAATAGTCTCTTCTTAAGATATAGTACCACCTCTTACCTGCTCTGTTCGGCCACTCTCATAAACACGGATTTTACTTTGCATTGTAGACTCCAAGCGAAGTTGCTCCTAGAAAGTCAATGGAAAAAATTTCTCAGTCATCACTAAATTTTTGGAGAATATGGACATAAAAATTTTACCAGACGTTTGCAATAATCTTTCCAGCTCTCCTCATTCAAACCAAAGTTGAAAAAGTCCGATGCATCGACACCAGGATATTTCCAAGGTTTCTCCTCAAAACCATCAATATCAACATCAAATATAGTCCTGAAATTATAGGCAGGGTTAAATAAGCACTCAACAGGAGTCAAACAACTGAAATTTAGTTTTAGTAAAACATAAAGAAGATTGCCAAAGCATCAATTACAGAGATAAAAGCATCCTGCATAAGAGATTTAGCCTCTGTTTAAAATTTTTAACACAAGAATAAATCATCATCCAAATGCAAGCACACTGCTAATTAAGGAACCACAATAATGAGCAATACTATTAATAGATCATTAGAACATAGAACCCATATAAATGTAAGTTAAACAATAACATTCAAAAAATTAGTAAATAATGACCTTATACACAGTGGCCTCAATTTTTTATGCTATATAATAGACAATCATAAAGCTCAATGACTCATCATATCAACGTTTTATGTTTAAAATCAAAATCATTTAAAAGTCGAACATGTTAATAAAAACTGAAAAGCAAGAAAAACAGATATACTAGGGTTAGCCTCCTTTCACTCATTAAAGCATGTGTTTAGGATTCCAAGCATTTCCCCCCTTAATTGCAGTCATACTTAACCACTTGAAAAAAGGACTTTCATGTAAGACATTTGGTAAAAATTACATAATATGTGGTCTCTTCATGCATGTAAAGACAAAATAATATTCAGTCAATTAAAAAATTACTTGTGAGATGGAAGTGTAAATTCCAGTCCACCACCAAATCCTCGCCCGGCTCCACCGTTGCCCCAAACAGGTAATCCAGGACCTGCTTGAAAACCTTTTTGCAAAGCAGCGGCACCTTTTATTCCAGCAGGTCTCCAATCCCCTCTACCACGACCAGCCATAGGACCCATGTTAGCAAGTGGACGAATCTGACCAGTAGAAACTCCTGGAGCAGTAGCTGCTCCAGGCATTGGTGCTGCACCAGGCCTGACATACTGCATCCCAATAGAAAACAAATTATTAGATCTTTTCAATCAATTTATCAAAGTTATATGCAAAACCAGGAATCAACTCTCAAAAGATCTGCAGTGAAAGAATGATTCAACTATCTGAAGAAAGAAATATGGCTAGCTTCTTCTCTTCAATCAAAGGAAAGCTTTGATATCAAATTTATTTAGAGATGAAAAAAAAATTAAAGTTTTCCAAAATAAATTAGATCATCTTAATACTGATTGTAAAGAAAATATGGACACAAAAGTCAAATATGGTTCAAGGTTCACAGAAATACATACAAAATACAATTATTTATAAGCACCACCACTACAGGTAGATGGTCAAGTCGAACAAAGAACCCAGTAAAAAGGGAATAAATCTTTTTGAGAAAATTAATTTTTCATTTTTGCTTGAGTACATTAAAAGGTTGTCAACGAGGAACGTACCCTGTGGAACAAAAAAGTTATCTAGTAATGTAGAATAATATTCCCTTCAAGATATCAAACTCATCAAGGGATAGGAATACTGTAGGGGTCCAATGAAAACATTAATAGATGATCCATTGATAACCCGTTGTCTATGACCAAACCAGTTGAGGTTTAGAAAACAACATGAATTAAGAATTTCTATTAAAAAAAACAGAGTCAGAATCATCTCATTATCTGTGTCTTCAGTTGTACAACATACAGTGAAAACATCTCAGGAATGATTTCTAATGCATTGATCATTAAGATATTAATAAAGTTGTAACCAACTGGTTCACCGTAAATTACCTCATAAGATATATTTCTTTATAAAGAAAAAAAGGGAGCACCCAATGCTGATGTGTTCAAAGATTTGATTAAGAGCAAGATATGAGGAATATTTGCAGATCAGTTTATGTGTTCAAAGATCCATATTTTCCAAATATTACATAATTATTATAGTAGCATCAATAATTAAAGGCGGTCTTTCTAATTTGTTCTTTTCATTATCCTTTTTAACTGTGTAGGTCATAAATTAGATATCAAATTTACAAGAGCTCCAAACATAGCTATCCAAATCAGTAACACTAGCGTTTTTCGCAATTTAGTTATTCTTCAAAATCCTACAGTTTTAAGGAGTCCCACGCTCAATTTATATGGCTTTCCACAAGTGAGAGCAGATACAAAGAATCAGGTAGTTTTGATTTTTGATTCCCACAATTTTTTTAAAAAAAAAATTAATGACAGTATTACAAAAGAATATTTATCCAGCAAAAATGCTTCATACCACTGTATGAAAGGAGCAGACTTGCCATAAGTTGATTACGGGAACGGAAAAACCCCAAAAATAAAGAATGTCAGTTTGGTCGAATATTTAGTAGTGTAACCTGCATCTACAAACCTTGGGTCTATTCGCAGCTCCATGCACCCATCCAACAATAGTGAAAGGAAAGGTAATGGATTCAAGTCTCGAGACTCACTGGATGCATATACATGTGATTAGCAAAGAGCAGGAACATTCTAGTTATCATGGCATTTACACATCCATGGTGCAACTGAAGAATCACTTCGGTTATCATGACTAAGTATTTAAATTCTTTTTTTTTTTTTGGGATCACATTAGTAGACATGCTACATTCTCTAGTTGTCTTTAACAACAAAAAAGATATTTAAAGTACATGAAATATCACCAACTCGCACATGTTTTCATTACAGTACAGCGCAATATATATTTTGTATGATAACATTCTTGGCGATGGTTGTCTGGTGCTCTTTAAATCCAAGCCTCAGCTAGGATACTGAGAAAGACATCTAATTTCTTTCAATGTATAAACTGTAAAGAGAACGGCATTAATCTTTCCATATGTGTAAGGCTGAGTAATTAATATTAATACTGAAGACAGATCATAAAATTTTTTGCCCATGTATAAGAAGACCACTTAGCACATTGGTGTCCAGATTTTTATTAATCCACAGTGATGATTTTATATTAGCTGCTATTTGTATTGCCATTCAGCTTTTTTTGAGTTTTTCTCGACAAACATGTATGAAAGAACTATAATGCTGGCTATATTAAAATCATCAAATTTCATTTCAGCAACAAATGAAGCAACATATCACATTGTACAATTACGGGCATAAACAGTTACACCCTAATTCTTTATACCATAGTATACAAGGAGGGGGGAACAAAAAACCCCAAATACAAGTAATTGCCTTTCAAGCGACATAAGACACTGACCTTAAACTGTGAATGAAATGGATGAAATCCATGATTGCTATAACCAATTTTTGGCGCCACAATCACGCCCCCACTGGCTTTGACTGATTCGCCCATATCCTTCCTCTCACTATCCGCAGGTTGGGCTGTGTTTTCGCCCCACTCTTGCTCCTCCGCTGCCTGATTTGGGTCACCATCTGCCACAATAACCAGCTCGCTATCTTCGTCCTCGTCATCACCCACCATTCCACCTCTTTCCATGTCCATATGGTTGTTGTCATTTAATACTATCTGCAAATCATCCTCACTGTCACTATCCCAATCATCGCCGTCACCTCTGTCACCACTATCGTCGACCCTTCCGGAACCTTCAGCGCTTGCCGCCGCAACCATTAAGCCAGCATCACTCGATAACCCAGGAATAATTGGCTCAGAACCCACATCTTCAATTCCGTTGTCGTCCTCCTCGATATCAAATTTTACATCCTTATCCATCAAATCATCACCTTTCACACCAACTTCGCTGCGCACATCATCAATGCCAGATTCCATACCGTGGTTCATACCCGCCAAAGCCCTACCTGCTGATTCCGCATCCCCACGATCGACAACCATAGCCCCTTCAGCTGATTCCTCTTGCTTCCCAACTCGTTCCTCGTCCAACCCATCGCGGTCGATCATATCCCGCGCAGAATTGGTAGCGGCGGCGAGGATAGATTCTTGGACGGAGTCACCATGCTTGGGTGTTCTCGTTTGATCGGAGGACTGGATGGGAACAGCCGAGTTAGAGTGGGAAGCTCCGTAGAGGATCTCTTCATGATCGGTCTGGAGATTGAGATCGATCGAACGACTGGAAGATGGGAGCGTAGCGGACGACTGAAGGGGCTGAAGCGGAGAGGAAGATGAAGAAGCAAAGGGTCGGAGGACGTCAGTGTATAAATCTCCGAACTCATCGTCGTCTTCCATGGAAGAAGAGTTTCGGACAGGGAGAGAGAGAGAGAGAGGTTGAAGGAGTGTAACACAAAGCTGTTCTTTGCGGAGGGTTTTGATTTGAGGCAAGTCCCAAACAAATTGTTATTTTTCAGAATTTTTACAAAAAAGTGATAAAATAGAAAGGTAAACGATAGTTATATATTATTTTTATATATATTATTTAATATTTATCATCATATATTATTATTATTATTTTATAATATATAAATAATTAAAAGAAATGTGGGTTTAGTTTTGTTAAAAAGATTAATCCTGTTGTCCTGAGACTATTAGAATAGACGCCAAAAATAACATAGCCCATTCAATGATAACAGGACCCTCCTTCATGAAATTTTGATGGTTAAAAGTGAATGGTAAAAAAAAATGTAAAAAATATTAGGTATCATTCCTCAAACAGAAACAACAGAGGCCCAACTCAAAACAAAAACAACAGAGGCCCAACTCAAAACAGAAAACTCACTAACCAACTAAAAGGACAATAATAACGAACAACGATAAATGAGAAGGCAATGTAATAGCGAGAATTAAAAATTTTATTATGATTTTTAATTTTTCATGATTAAATAACTCTAACGTGTGACTATTTTTATTAAAAATTTAAAACTAAATGATCATACTCTGTGGTTAAATAATTTTTAATTAACAGTACAATTTATGAGTTCTTATTTATATTTTTTTATATAAATTTTGAAGATATTCATTGTTAAGATTGAAATTACATAAAATTATTTTCTAACAACCAAAAAAAATATTCTAAAGATGATAGGCATTACCTTTATTTTTTTATTTTTTTATAATGTAAATAGTAATGTGAACTTTAAGGGCGATTTGAAATGGCAATAATTTATCTGTTACTTTCTTTCATTACTGGTTCAAATTCCAGACCTGTTACATCTCATTAGTTCCCTAAATACAATGATGGCCCTAATCTACAGTATCATGATTCCCGGGGAAAAAAAAGGATAGAAAATGTCATCAGAATCTGCTTATAGTCTACAACAAGAGAGATCGTCTCTGACATCTATGATTCAGCATCTCTTTGGACGGTCCTCCCACCAGGATCAAAATGTTTCTTGTTTTCCTTTGAAGCCTTGGACCTGCCCAGCCGCAAGAGGTGGCCAGTATTAGGCTCATGCCTCACCAACCATGTCAATGGTTTCTGGATGTCATATTGCATCCAGGCCTGGTCATGTTCATAACATAATCCTCAACCCAGATCAAATCTGGGTAAAGCAGCATTTCAACATCCCAAAAAAAGAATGTGCCACCTATAGTGTGACAAGTTCCAATTTTACGTTTGACCTGTATATACATAGTGTATAAGGTATATGTTGGTAGCATGGTTACAAAATGACAACTACTGAAGAAGTACAAATCATCTCAAACCCTATAGATGCCATCTTCGACATAAATATTTGTGCATGGCTGGTTTACCAGGGTTCTAGATTTAAAAGAACCAGGCCAAGCAGAAACTCTCTCAAGGCCATGCTAGACATTTAGGCAAATAATGCTGGGCCCCAGATTTCTCATTCAGTTACTGATCCACCTTCTTTTTCGTGCTGGTCGCTCCTGTTTGACCTCTGAATCAGCAGGATTTTCACTTTTGGCAGAAGGCAGTGGTTCACTCTCCAACTTTTTTATAGTCAGAGCCTCTTTCTCACTTGGCATTGGAAGCTTGAACCGCTCGCTGCGCTTCTTCAACTTCTCAACTGTGTCAAGGTGCCGATCTCCCAATTCCTTGGTATCAGCATCCTTACAATGCATCTCTAGAGAATCCTTCCCTTCAGCCGACAAGAGGTGTTGGTTATCAACAGTATCGACTGTTTTGGTAGATTCATCCACAGGTTTCACAGCTTCAGAGGACCCATCATTGTTATCTTTATCAATTTCTTTGAACTTCAAGGAAGACGATGGCTTGCCACTCATCAGGAACTCCCTTTCCTTGTGGCTTGTCCAGCGTTCCAATTTAGAACGTCCTCTATGAGAATCTTGCTGTTCCTCATCTGAGGAAATGTCCTCCCGGTGTTTTCTGGACAGACGATGGCCTGGAATTTGATGCTCAGCACGTACGTCATCACTGGAGCATTTCAAGCCCTTCACAAACAGAAACAAACTATAATAACAATGAATAATAAAAAATCAAATGAACTGTGGGTAAAATCCCAAAATCAGCAAGAGCTTGCAAACAAAAGCCAGGAATGAAACAGGGGAGCACTTGGCAATCACTGAGGGGAAGGGAGTAGTAAGGTTAAATGGTCAAAAAAGAATACCGAGAGCCCAATATAAAGAATAATCAATCACAATCATGTTAAACAAGAACTACTAACTCGTTCATCCAAGTGTCTCACAAAGTCTACACCAAAACTCTGCTTATCTGATGTCATTATTCCATAATTTCAGATATTAAGCGATCTATCAAATACAAAGTTTCATCAAGCAAATTTGAAAGTCAGGCTCAGGTCCAGTTGAACACCACAAAGGGAATAAGATAAGCAAAAGGCGACTAAGCTTATAACCAGATTAGGGTGAGAAACTCAAGAAAACCACAATAACAAGATTTCTTCCAATCACTTTCCATAGTAATCAAGCTTATCACTAACATAATAACCACAACATTAAAAATCCCAAACATTTGGCCTTATAAACTGTAGAAGACCTTATAATATTAAGACAATAGCTGGTCATAAGCTGCCAAGATGCTTTAGAATGCTACCAATGTATGTTATAAATTCTTACTAACACTTTTTGGATTTATTGAACCCAAACACATTTCGTCTTTCGTTTAAAATCCCAACTGCTTTCAGAAGTCCAGTCTTCAAAGTTGAAAATCCCAATTAACAAAAGGAAAAAGCTTTGACTAGAAAAAGCATTACTTACATTTTCTACTTCCTCCCCATCACATGAAGTTGGGGCAAGATAAATCATTCAAATGCAAAACTAATTTTATGTCATCATGCCTGCCTTGCCAAACAAATATTTGGCCTTGAACTTAAACTTCAGATAACTCAATTTGAAAAAAACTGAGCCACATTGTTTATATTTTTATGGCCTGGCATCAAATATTGAACTTACTACAATTTTAGACTAACATGATCTTCTACATGGCACATAAAGAAAGATCAAATTCAAGTAAAAGAAAATGTTACTTTTCAGATTGAATTTCATATCTTTACAAATAAACATAAAACATACCTTCTTGTTGGTCTGACTATTTTGATAGTCCTGACTTCTCTTGGACAAGCCTAAACTATTATGATCACTAATGTCAGATTCTTTGCTTTTCCTTGTGCCCTCTTTTTGCTTTCTCTCATGAACTCTTTGGTTATCTGAAGCATTAGCAACACGATCACCACGACTACTCGACCTTTCCTGCCTAAATCGCTTTTCCTCACTACTATATTGATTTCCACGGGTATAAGCATCATCACGCCCCTTATGATATGGACTTTCATCCTGAATTCGATCCCTCCTTTTCAATTGTTCACTGTGTCGCATGTCTCTAGATTGGTACTCTTTGACAGAAGGTTTATGCTCATCTTGAGCCCTAACATGCCCAACCCATGTTTTTTCTTCAGTTCCTTGTCCACTTCTCACAGCACTCCGTCCTTCTTCTCTTTCACACTTAGATGGGTGTTCTTCATGAGACTGTTTCACCCGATGCCACTCCTCCTTATCTCTCTGCCTATCACCCCTCTCCTTCAATATCAATCCCTCGTCCTTCTGCCTGGAAGCATAATGATCATC
>JASKGM010006638.1:0-10843 GCA_034509205.1 Ceratonia siliqua
TATATATGTATATATTAGAGTTAGAATATCAACAAAATTTATTATTATCATTCCTATATTATTCCTTAATTATAATTTTTAAAAAAATGGGTAACTAAAATTTAAAATTTTTATTTTAAAAACTAAATTGACATACACATTAGTATATGTCAAGATACACTAATATCATATATTACTCTATTTTATTTTTAATGAAATTTAAAATTTAAAATTACATTACTCCCTTATATTTTAAAAAGGGAGTTATTCTACTACCATCCCACTTGTGGCTGTAGTACGTACATCTCATATATTTTTTATTTTAAATATTTTTTTAATAATGAGAAATAAATTTTAGGGTTAAAAAAATTTAAAATTCAAAAAGAGGTTCAAAAAATTCAAAAAGAATTACAATATACCATTCTTTAAGAAAAAAATTGAAAGGAAAAGTAAAAAATTCTAAAAAATTAAAAGAAATTAAGAAGAGAAAAATAACCATATCTTATACCGTCTTCGTACCAAACAACACTTGTTCTCATACCCTTGCAACATAGCCAAACTTATGTCTTTGAGAATTATATATGTAAGAAACAGAAAAAGATCCAGTTAAGTCCACTTGATCGGATGTTGCCATCCGTATAAAAATAAACAACCTAGATTAAAAACAAAAAATAAATAATTTTTTAATAAAAAAGTTCAAAAAAATGATAAATCTTGATCGTCTGTTTTTTAAGTGGATGGTGCAGATTTTACCGAACTAGTCATATCGCCCACGACATGACCGAATTCAGATCCGTCAGAAATACATCATGGAAAAATGATAATGCAAACAAACGGTTTTCATGGATCTACGGCCCAAAATATCTAATTGCTTACACAAAATCAAAATGAACTCCACCAAAAACAATTGATAAATGTGACTTGGGCCCTAAAGACATAAAATGGCATCAATTTTTCTATCAAAAAAACATAAGAGTAAAATCGCATCATCAATTGACTTAGTAAGATAGCATGCACAATATTCAGAGCCTAACTAAAGAACTACCAATTTTTTCTAGCATATTTAGTAAATCTGCATTATTAGTCCTAATATCGTACACAAACAATTAATTAGCTTTTGATGATGATAAGAAGTTCTAGGATTCAAAGGAGAAAGACCGTAATTTAATTGTATGTAAGGCCAGAATCTCTACTTGAATTGCAGTTAAAATTAGTGGATAGACTAAATAATGCAAAGATTGACGAATTCTAGAAGGAAAGTATATGTACATGAAAAAATAAGGCCTAATTCTATGATTATATTAATTGAGATTTCTTGAAATTACATAATGTCACTCAGTCTTATCAACTTTGTTCTCTATTTTTATAAATTATTTACAAAGAAAGTTGGACAAGCTTTATTACAATTTTTAAATTGTATAGCACCAAGAAACTAAGCAACCATCAGTCAAACTTATTCACTCATAGTTAAAGTATTATTAGCATTTTCAAATTTCTATTAATATTCCCTCATAACTAATTATAATAATTATTTCTTAAAATATTCTTAACTGAAATATTGTCTATTTACACTTTTTCATAACCGATTAATATTTACTTTTACAGCCTATTCATATTCATTGTTAGTACTGCTAAAGAATATAAAACTACAAACAATTTGCCTCTACCTACCCAGTGCCCCCCACTCCTGGAGCAATGTTTTCCGCCTTTTAATTTGAACTTCGAAGGATTTTTTTTTTGGTTGAATTAAAATATCAATAAATATGAGAAACATTAGTTGATCATAATAATGAGAGCATAATTCTTATCATTTTCCTTTTTGTATATTTACTTTTCATAGAATACTTTTAAAATTTTGTTCACTGATATACTTAGATTTAATATTATAATTTTTTATTTATGAAGTAAATAAAATTATTGCATAATCATTTGCATTCAAAGAAATCTTTTATTTTTTGACATATTCAATTACTTGTTTATTATATATATATATATATATATAATTTTTTTTAATTACAAATTTTACAAAAATTACAAGTGCAACTACATTTAGACTTAAGAATTCAAAGTTAATTTTTATTAATAAAATTATTCTTATGATTATCATGCTAATTAATAGAATAATAATAACTTTGATAAAAACAATTCTTTAAAAAATTAATAAGTACTTTTAAAAATATACAATAAAAATGTGACAAAGTAAAATAATAAATTTAAACTAGTTATATGTGCAAAAACATTAGCATTAATTAGAATAAACAGTAGGAGTGTGAATTATAATTAAGTATTTAATTTATATAAAGTAATATTTTAATTACAGAAACTTAAAAATATACAATTATAATTAGTTAGAAAAAATGCGGAGTAATTGAGTAATTATAATAGACCCATCCATGAGGGAACCATATCACCTAGCAGTAATAATAAAATTAAATGTCCAAATAATTAGGTTTGAATTAAGATTTAATCCTATAAATAACAATTTTTATAGGATTTGTTTTAAATAAAAAAACCCTATAAATAACAAAGCAAATGAGCTCGAACATTGTAAACTATTCAGCTAATAACATATTATGCAAGTACAGAATACGCATACTAGACCAGAAATCACAACTCGTCCTAGCTGTAAGCAACCAATTGGAAAGAAATGAGGTACTCACGTATTTATTACGTCCATATGTCTCTTCACCATAGCCATACTTACGACGTTCATCATCATCGTCACGCCTCTCATAGCTTGGCCTTTCATAATCAGGCCTCCGGTGATCCTCAGAGTGACGGCCAGAACCATACTCTCCCCCTTCCTCGCTCTCATAATTTGGCCTTCCATAACTTGGTCTTCTCGGCGGCTCATCCTCGTAGTCAGGCCTCTCAGTCCTTCCCCCGAAGCTGGGCTTCTGACCATAACCGGATCCATATTCTGATCCACCGGACTCATTCTCATTTCTTCGCCCATGACCGGATCCATATTCTGAACTGGGATTCTCTTGTCCAGTCCTGCGATCATATCCAGACCCATATTCCGAGCCTGAAAACTCGGAATCCGACCTCCGACCATGACCAGATCCATCCTCAGGCCTATCTCCATATCGGGGTCCAGATTGTCGACCGGCCCTAGTCTTGGGACGAGCATAGCTGCTGTACTCGGTCTCCAAGGCCTCATCAGCATAAGCAGATGGCTCAGAATGGGAGGAATACTTGGGGCGATCGTGGTCGAAGTCACCGGAACCGGAAGAGGAGATTGGGTAGCAAGTTTCATCAGAGGGAGGGATGGGGCGACCATAGGCGTGAACAATGTCGTATCCACCACCGTACGGCGTTGGATCGTATTCGTCGAAATCGTCGACCTCGTCTTCACCTTCGCCCCTTGAATCGTACTTCATTTTTTGAGGAGTTTGCAAGTTTCGGTTCTGATCTTGAGATATGAAATGACCACGAATTGGGATCTGGACTGCATTTTATAGCTGCGAAAGCCATATGGTTACTGCTTACTATAAGCGACGATAATCCAGAGAAACGACATTAACGAAAATATGTGGTTCTTGTGGGACCTACTTACTTTTTGGTACAGACTCGTTATAAACTTATGATGTCGGATCGGTCTTGCCCGAATTACGGATGTTAACGAACGTTGAATTAATGATCGTGTTTCCACATATTTTTTATAAAGAATTAAGTTTATAAAAAAAATAAATTTTTACGTATAGCCTAATTATTATAAGAGAATAATTTCCTATATAATGTTGGTAAGGAATGGTGACCCTAGAAATCACCACTAATAAATAGAAGTTGATGGTTTATTTCCAGTTTAATTTTTATTCCCAAAAGTTTTGGAGATCAAGGTATAACCCTAAAAAATATAGGGTTACAAATGAATATTTCAAAAATTGGGGTTAAAGTACAATTTTTAAAAATTAGGAGCTAAAATGTAATTTTAAAAATGACAAAGTCAAACATAATTTATGGTATTTAAGGACCAAAATGTAATTTCTAGAAACCAAGGGCCAAACTATAATTTCCAAAAAACCAAGGGGCTAATTTCTGAAAATTTTGGACTAAGAATGAAATTTTGAGCAAAAATGTTATTTCTAAAAAATATTTGTAATTTTTAAAGAGTGTTAGGTTCAAAAACAAAATTTTGAGAAGCCAGTTAATTTTCAAAGGAGTATTCATTTTTTCTTAATTTGATAAAATCATTTCATTAAAGAATCCCTTGAAATCTTTTTCCCCATTGAATTTCCTCAAATATTTATGAAAGGTTATTGGAACCTATTTCTGAGACTTGATAGATTTTTTAGGAAAAGACAATTTTAACAAATTGCTAGGCCCCTTGGAGCCCTTATCAAACGGGCCTTTGGAGTCTGGTACCTTGATTATTTATTTGCCTTTTTTTTTTTGTTTGAATTCCCTTATCCCTAAATGCATAAAAGCTTAAAATAGCATCAGACATTAAATAAGCCCCTAATTTACTAAGATGTAAAAAGGAGCCACAACAACACTAATGATATAATAAGCAACCATGACCTTACCATCCAAATGAAGCAAAGTGATAAAATGTTATACAACCCAACTAACAGGGGGTCACAGATAAGCGTATCCACATGCATACATACTACAGGAAGCATTATTTGGAATATCTAGGAGCTAAAACGATATTCTAGGATCTTTAATCAATTGTACTCGTGCTACCAGTAAACATGAAATTTCCTTCACCCAAAGAATGTTGGAATTAACCCCAATTTGTAACACACTTAGATATGACTCCTCACTTAGATCAAAAATCAACTTTCCATATTAAATTATTGCATGAGAAAAAAAAATACTTCTAGTTTAAAACTAGACAAACCTAAAGTTAACTCTAGATTAGGCTTGTAACAAAAAAACCATGTGATTACTGAACCAAGTCCATATACAGCTTAGAACCCAATTCCCCTTATGATTTTGAAACATAATAGGCTAAGTCTAATTCAAAGACCCACATTGCAACATAAAATCCAGTTTAGAAACCCTCCCCAGTAACCTATTTTATGCAAAACTAAAATAAGGTGTACAAGTATAGATACCATATGTTTCTAGAGCCAAAAAACACCTAATTCACAACATATTTTCAAAGAGAATAAAATTATCGAAAGGTCCAACCTACCATGTCTTCAAAAGGAATAAAACTAAATAAAAACAGTATACTGTGTCCTTAATGAGAGCAAAAACCATATTTGGAAAACCCACGCTCAAGTCTTCAAAGAGAACCAAACCAGATTTTAAAACCAGTAGAGCACAAATCATTTAATAAAGAAACGTCCCCATGCCTTACTTGGTTAAAAAAAGCAGCAGCAACTATAAAAAAGACAGCAACATGCTTCACTAAATAAAAAAAACAGTAGAGACTATTAAAAAAAATAGTAGCAAGTCTTACTTGATAAAAAGACAGCAGCATTATATAAAAAAAACAGCAGCAGCACTTACCCAACAGAAACATCAATATAATTACCCAGAAACAGCAGCAATAAAAAAAACAGCAGCTGTAAAAATAGAAACAGCAATATAAAAGAAAAAAAGAACACAGTAGCAACGTCCTATCTAAAAAGTTATAGCAACATAACAGAAAATACAGCAGCGACATCTTAAAAAAACAGCAGATCTTATTCAAACCTAAGTTTAGTTTTGATGTTAACCTCCACCTTCAAACCTAAATCCACAACTGCCACTTAACATAAGGGTCATTTTTACTTAACCACCAGATCTTATTCAAAGTTATTCAGAATCAGCCACAAGGTAGACTTCCAATTCATAGTTTCAAAAACCAAGAACAAGATAAGGCCATTCTTTCACAAAAACTTGAAAGGAACATTTGGGTTTTTTTTTTAAAACACCTTAAAATGTGAGAAGATTCCTTTTCCATAAACAATCATATCAGAACTTAACAACAAAACCCAACTATGACATTCCATAGACCTGTACTACAATCAGCAGTAATCCAAGGGTTTTCTAAAACGCAGCACCTAATCACATTCTCATTTTTAAAACAAGGTTACGAATCCCCAAGTCTAAGTTACTTTAAATTAACCACTTTATACCCCTGTAAACAGATTTGGTGTAAGCAATACTCCTTTGCTTTGTAAAGCATTCACAGAGTCCCAATCCCCACCCAACAGTTCATTCAAAGTTATGATCAACTAATAACTAGAATTCCTTATTTTATTAAGGTCTCTTGTATTACACTATTTTCCATCATGAACCAACATCATATAAGTTCCAATAAATACCTGTAGAAGAACTAAATTCAGTCCTAACAGTTTTTTTTTTCAGTTTAACCAACAACTAGTCCAAATGCTCTTTACTAGTATATCATAGCATTGATTCCATGTAAAGCCAGACTAACCTAACAATTCAGGAACAATATCAGATTGGCAAAACTAAGCATGATTCCTAGACCAATATTATGCACAGGTAAAATTCACAATCAAAATTCAATAGCAAGCCTGATTATGCTGCCTAATACATGCTAGAACTCATCTCAAGCAAGCAGGCATACTAACCGAAATGTCATCAATGTTAGTTTGTCCAGATAACGAAATTAACACCCCAAAGTAAGCTAACAAGTGAGAATTAATCTGAAGCAGCCTAGCAACAATGATATCATTAACGCCATCCTGACAAGTTGCCAAAATTAGCTTAATCCTAGAACAATAAAACGTGCCACCCTGAACTACCTAAAATTACCTCTACCAACGTAAATTGGGCATGCTACCACGAATTACCCTCAAGAACAAATACAACATGGTAACTCAGAATTAACTTCAAGCGAGGCTACTCATATTAATTTAACATTAAATTTGAGCAAGGTTATTCATGGTAATTCAGGATTAACTTCTAAGCAAGAACAGGGCCTAATCCACCAAAAGCTAATTAATCATACAATCATAGCTAACTTCATGCCGAGCAGATGTAAGCAAGCTAAAAGGATGACAAAAGGGACACTTTTAAAGCACACTTAAGGTTTACTAGGATTAATTTCCAGAGTAAACAGGGCATGCTAGCAGAATTATCATCAAGTCAAGGTTATCATAGTGCTGGAATCAATACCTCTGAAGCAAGAATAACAAGATAAACCAGAACTAATTCCCAACACAATCAAGGATAAGTATGACTCCCAAAGTTAACTCCATACATAGCCAGAATAGCAAGCCAAAATTAACATTAGATACAATCAGGGTTAACATGCTAATTCAAGGTTAATGTCATACCGAACCAGACTTAGATAAGAACCATGTTCAGAATTTGTACCTTACATGGTTATATCAAAATAAGGACAAAGATAACATATTGGTTCAAAGTTAATGTCTCTATGTGACAGAGCTATCATGATAATCAATATAGGATGAAAGTGATTCTCGAATTAATCCTACACAAATCCAACCCAACATAACAAACCCCATTTATATCATATAAGGGTTATACTAACATAGCAACTTCGGATTGATTCCATACAAAATAGAATGAATACGCTTATTCAAGACTAATACCACCAAAAGTAAACTAAAGAACTGACCTCTCATGCTACCAGAATTAAACTAAGCAGAGCAAAGCTTATCCAAAATTAACATAATCCAAAACAAGCATAACCTAATACCAGGATCTAAGCTCCCAAAATGCTAAGATAACTACCTATAGCTAATTAAACAACTCATAATACAGCCAAGACAGCAATCAGAAATTCAAACTCCCCTAGACTAACTAGACAGAGATCAAAAGGAAAGATTTTAATAATCAAAACTAAGCAAAGCTTAATCCATAGATTACAATAGTTTTAATTGGCAAAAATTGAACATACTTGTGTAATCTAGCTGGCAGAAACTTGCAGAAACATCCTCAGTAACAAGCTAGAACTACATTAATCCCCACATAGGTTTAACCCCAAGCAATTTCTTATTATTGACAAAGGTATAAAAACAGAACTGCTTGCCTTATCGCAGACCTATGTCCGTGACAGCACTGAAAGCTTGATTCCTAAATTCCTTTGCACTTCCTGAAATTTTGATCTTTCGCCGAACTTTCTCTCTGGAGCTCCTCTGTTTTCTGCTTTCTATTTTTTGCTTTTTTTCTTAATTCTTAGCTTGTTCGTCACTCCCTTTCCTCTCAGTATTTGTAGGCAAATAACCGAGTGCGTGCTGTCCAATCTACTCTCATTCCATTTGAACAAACCCTTCTCCCTTATCTTTTCACTGCACCAACATCCTGAGCTGGAGGTTAGGTGGAGAAATCCTCCGAAAATCAAGTGAAAAACTGAGGAGCTCCAAAGACAGTTAAACGTGGATGAATCCAAAGACGCCAGGGAAGCTCTGAATGATTGCGAACGGTGAAAGGTGCACCTCGGAACCATCATAAGATCCCCAGAAAGCAATACAGATAAGGTGAAATCCAGACATTAAATGGAAGAGGAAGAAACGCAATCAACAACCTACCTTACTGTAGCAGAAATGATTGAAATAAGATGAGCTGGCTTTAGTGATCTGGATTACGAATGAGAACCGAGAAGGAGGTGCACGGAGATGGAGCATGAAGGTGCGAGAAGCCTGGAGAAACCTGGGAATGGGAACGAATCCAAGAGGTGATGAGGAAGCTGGGTTAGGTCTTGGATATGAGCACTGGTTCGGCTCCAGGAATGGGTTGTGATCTATGGGGTTTGGAAATGCCACAGGATTAAGACAATATAGGCTACATGGGCTGTTCATTTAGTGGACCGGGGCCAGTTGCTTAAATGAAAGGGCTGGAAGTTAATGACGCACAATGGAGATGGGTAATTGGTGCATTTTGAATTTTTCTTCTTTTTTATATTGTGCCTTGCATATACCTTATTTTTATTTTTAGTTTAGGTTTTTTTATAAAAAGAAGATAATATTTCATATATTTCTTAACCCTCTTTTCATTCCTCTCTTTAGTTTTATTATTTCTACATTTAAGGTTTTTTTGTCAAATATTACCACTTCTCCTTATTTTTTATATTTTCTTACTTTTTGCTATTTTTCAAAAATTTTAAAATTTATCCAAACAAAATCAAGTGTTTACAATCATTATTTCATCTGGCCAAGCATGGATTCCTTAATCAAAGCCAATATGAAGCAATGCGACATTTGCCAATGTTGTAAGTATGAATGTCTGAGACCCGCGGGGCTTTTGCAACCTTGCCAATTCCTCAAAGCATTTGGTCAGAAATCTCCATGGATTTTGTGGAAGGTCTTCCACCGTCAAGTAGCCACACTACTATTATGTTGGTGGTCGACAGACTCTCAAAATATACACACTTTGTGGCTCTTAAGCATCCTTACACTGCTATTTCAATTGCTAAGGCATTTGTTACTGACATTGTTCGCCTCCATGGTGTTCTGTCATCCGTTGTCCATGATCGTGATAGGGTCTTTCTCAGTCATTTTTGGCAGAACCTTTTTCAACTTCAGGGCATTAAGCTCTGCATGAGTTCCAGCTACCACCCGCAATCGGATGGCCAAACAGAAGTAATTAACCTGGTACTTGAGCAGTATCTCCACTGTTTCACCATTGAGCAACCACGAAGTTGGGTAGAATGGTTGCCTTGGGCTGAGTTTAGTTATAACACATCAGTTCACTCTACTTCCAAAATCAGTCCTTTTGAAATTGTCTATGGAATTCCTCCTCCGAGTCCCTTATCGTATATACTAGGAACAGTTCGTGAGTAAATAGTGGATGCATATTTACAAGACCACGGCTCCATCCTGTGCAATTTGTGTAGGAATTTTGCCTTAGCTCAAAATCGAATGAAGTGATAGGCTTATCGAAACTGTCGGGAGGTCATTTCTAACATTGGGGACTTTGTGTATTTAAAGCTGTAACTTTTCTGCCAACATTCTGTCATTCGCAGGACCAATCTGAAATTAGCCCCTCGTTATTTTGGGCCCTACTAGATAACGGCTAGGGTAGGACTTGTGGCTTATCATCTTACCTTGCCTCCAGGCTCTCAAGTGCATGATGTCTTTCATGTTAGCCTCTTAAAGCACCACCAGGGTACCCCGCAGACCCTCCAGGACCCTCCTCAACTCATTCCTCTTGATATTTTGGCTCTTCCTCAACTAGAGAAGGTGCTTGATCACAGGGTGGTCCAAAAGGGGCGTTACCGTCCTCACATGGAAGTTCTTGTACAATGAAAGGGTTTGGGTCCAGCTAATGCCTCATGGGAAAATGCTTGTCGTATACAGCAGACCTATCCCAGCTTTATCCTTGAGGACAAGGATTTCAAAGGGGGGGAAGATTGATACGATTAGCCA
Organism: Ceratonia siliqua; assembly: GCA_034509205.1. Lineage (NCBI taxonomy): Eukaryota > Viridiplantae > Streptophyta > Magnoliopsida > Fabales > Fabaceae > Ceratonia > Ceratonia siliqua. The sequence goes on from JASKGM010006638.1 coordinate 10,278, forward strand.
TTTCAACACTTTTTAAATGCTTTTAGTTTTAAACTCTTTTCAGTTAAATAAATTAGCTTTATTGGGTGCCTTGTATATGTGGATTGGTAGTTATGGCTGACGGGGCTTGTTGGTTATATAAGGATTAAGTTGTAATGAGAAGGCATGTAGACTGAATTTTCAATAACTTTTCTCACTCTCTCTCTTGGTCTCTTAACTCTCCTTTCTCGCCTGCCCTGTTTTCCCTACTTCCCTTAATTACTTCTATCAGTTCCCTACCATCCCATTGGGAGTATGATCCTATTTTATAACAAATTCTTATATGATATTATATATTATTCATTTTTTTCTTCATAAACAAATTAAAATTTTTTTTATATGATACCATATATTATTTATTCTTTTTTATTGTTCATAAAAATTAATTATTATGTTATAATTAAAACAATTATTTTTTTTAACTAAATGAATTTTTTTATAAAAAATAAAAAATGAGAAAAAGAATAAATTGTAACATGGACTATATAAAAATTGGATTTTTCTAAGCTACCACCCATACTTTTTTTTTTACTTTTTTTATTTTTTAT
>JASKGM010006639.1:0-42704 GCA_034509205.1 Ceratonia siliqua
AGATTAGGATATTGAATTCCTAAAGGTTGGTTGGTAACATCAGGGGAAGCTAGTTCCTTGAGGGTCCTATCTTGAATATTCTCACCCATGGTTACAATATCACTTAAAGATTTAGGATCTACTTCGGTTTCCCCTTCAATTCTACCCTCAGTTTCACTTTCAGTTTCACCTTCAATTACTACTTCAGGTTTAGTTTCAAAATCCTTTTCAAATTCAATTTCAATTCTCTCACTAAGCCTACGAGCTCTATTAAATGAATGCAGAGTCCTCTCAATATCGGGGTCAATATCAAGCAAGTGACTAGTGGAAGACCTAGTCATGCAGCATACAAGCACTACAACACAAAATATGCAAGATAACCCACAAAACACTAAAATTCTACCAAAATTGATCTAATTAATCAATGTACATATTTTTTTCAATTATGTAATCAACCTAGAATGAAAAGTAGGCAAAAATGACACAAAAAATTGAGATACAAAATCTTAAAAAATTGAAAAAGTGGTCTAAATGGTGGAGTTTAGCCAAACCAGGGTGGTGCTCATGACGAAGCATTAGCCTTGCTCATTAGGTCATTTTCCTTCAAGTCACCAAATTTCAGGGCATTCCAAGCACTTTTGTCTATACAAAATCAGCAAACTCAGCAAGAGGCACTTCTGTCCATACAAAATCAGTAAGGGAGGCCTGAAATCACCTGTTTTCACCAGAATTCCACCACAACAAGCAATCTAGAGTTAGTGAAGGGTTAGTGGTTAAAAACACTCCTAACAAGATTATCAGAATCAGAGTGGCCCCTAGCAACGGCGCTAAAATTTGACAATTGCCGAGGCTGTCAAATTAAAATTTTCTATATAACCGATTCACCAATTAACTGTAGTATAATAGGTACACCGGGTTGAATCCTTGGATCATTTTGATTAGATAACCAAGTTAGGATCAAAACAGTATGTGGGGGTTTGTAGTAGACGGTAAATGATAGTAAATAATAGTAAATAAAAACAGCAAACAGAAATTGGAAACAACCAATCCAAGAGAAGTAACCAGTCTTGAAGTTAATTTATCGTTGATCACTAAAAAGACATTCAAACAATAATCTCGTCCTTGATTTTTAGAACATATTAAGAAGCCTCAACATAACTCTGAAGTTCACTACTAAATGAGCATTCAGGATTTATTTAATTAGGGTTAGAAAATTAAGCATTCATCTAACATCTTTTCAACCTACAAACCAGAACCAAATTAACTAAACAGTTCATCAATCAGTTTTGATGCATTGTTCAGTCTTCACAATCCTCTTGGCACATGACAACTACGTAGCCATCACATGAATATCCCAACAAATTAAGCAACTCAATCAGAATCTCAAAAGAAGGAAGAAAACGTGATGATTATTTGAAGTGCAAAATGCTTAAACCAGGACCTCCAAATTAAACATCAAGACTGTCAATCCCTAGGATTGATTAAGGAGTTTAGCCCTCCATGAAGAAGAGGGATGAAAATACAGAGGAATAAACTGAAACCCTAGACATAACAAAGAAGAGAGAAGTCAGAGGCAAGGGAACAGTATCCTAAAACCCTAGCCGCTGCCAACGTTTTACAACATTTGAGTATATATATGAAACTCTAATCCACTAATTACAAGTCTGCCCTTAGGTCAAAATGTCCTCCAGCTGTCTAATAGGCCATCAGAAGATTTCTAGGGCAACAGCACCAGTAAAACGTACAGTTTTGATAAGTGGTCGGCAAAGGACGACTTCTAGTGGCAGCATTCTAGTACTGGTTTCTGAGCTAAATTTGACTCACTAAACATCCGAATCAGACTTGGAGTTTTTCATCAAAGTTGTAGATATTTTTCTTAGCTTTACTAAAAAATAAATTTCATGATTATCAGATATATATAACTCAAGTTATATCCAAGATACAGAAGCAACATAAAAGCTCAAATAATGCTGAAAGATATCATTAAACTAAATTGAAGCTCAAAGTCATAAAGTGTGATCAAACTGAAGAATTTAGGTATATGAGAGGGTTAAAAGACTAAATGTGAGGCTAAAATAATATATTGAAATTGTGTTTATCATCCACCTTACTGTTTGAGCAGATTGTACCTTGGGATAGTCCATATTTCAGGGAAAATTCTGCCGAATTTTTTATTAAGATTTTGACTTAAATTTTTTTTGTTAAGTATGATTTGCTTTTATCATTAAATTCAAAGTTGCATTTTTAATGATATAAATTGCATGAGTATTTTAGGCTGGTAGGTTATGACCTATATGGTAATTTCCTTATGCCGATCACGTGCGTAAAGTAGGACGTGACATTTACTTTAAAAGCTATTAATTATCTTCTATTGTCTTTTGTTTATTTCAATCATTAAGCTTATTCACCTTAGGTTTCATGGATAATTGATTCCCAAAGAATAGGCAGTCAGTGCACTTGGTTGGTAAGTATATTACAAGGTTAAAATGACTACAAGAGGTATGTAAAATTTTTATATATTTTTACTTATCTCTTTAGTCGTAAGTTACTTGCCTAAGGTGTTTTTATTTCTGCTTGTTTGCAAGCTTGAATGTTTTTTAAAAATTCTAAAACCCATGCTTGTACAATAAACACTTAGGATAAACAACTAGATCCAACACAAGATGCCTCCACCCGTCTTTCAGCCTCCTTTACCAAAGCGCTCTCCCCACCTAATGTAGCAACTTCCTCCTTAAACTTGGCAAGATGGGACATGGCCTACTCAGCCTCTTCCCTCGCACACCGACGCCTCTTTATTAAGTCATGCATATCTTTCTATAATTCTTGAATCACAACACAATACCAAACAGATCTCAAAAGTAGGTACCTCATCTTACCAACACCGTTGGTGGATTGAAGTCTCCTATTTTCAATAAGCAAAGTCAAGAACTCATCCACGAGATTGGCGTGATAAAACCAAGAGTTCTATAGAGAATTTCCTGGATTCCTATCCTCGATACCATCCTCAGCTAAGAATATCCTGTTTTGATCTTCAGCCAAAAGATGGAAATTTCCATGGCCCAAGGACATGGACCCTACACGAAAATGGACATTCACATCCAAACAGGCAATTTGGCATCTTTTGTCCCCAACTTGCTTTTCCCCTTATCTGTTGCAGCAATCTCCTTAAAAAATTAAAACAATAAAAATTTATTTAGTTGCTTACTATTATAAACAACAAGAATAATGAAGAGCTATATAGAAGAGAGCGTGATAAGGAGGACATTTAGAATTTCCTTGATTCAATGAGTCTAAAAAACTAGTTAGTTAGGAGAGATTATAGATAGTTAGTAAGAATTGATATTATAAAGGTACTGTAATGATCATTGTAATAATCAATCAGAAATATAACTTTTCCCTTTCTCACATTAAAGTTTGGAGGTACTCTTTCATCAAAACATAGACTGGTTCTCCCATAATAATTCCAAATAAATAAGAGTAATATGATAACCACTAGGAAAAGTGTATCAAGGGAGGAGGAAGATAGATAAGATAATAGACATACTGGAATAATCATGCATAACAAATAGTAGAAAACAAAGTAACAAATCAAGCACATATGGTACCCACAAGAAAAAAGGGCATTGGTATTAAAAACCTCTAGAGCCATGATTAGCCAATGGCAGCCTTGGTCAAAATAAATGAAACAAAGCAAATCACTAACAAAAAAACACACCCAAAGATGAAAATGCAAAGCAACGGCAATAAAAAACAAATTTCTGATGGAAAGCAACAAACGAAACTCCAGGGGATGTCCAATGAAAAGGAACACTCTATCAGGACATGAAATTCATAGAACGATATTTGACCATTGCATACCAAGAAGACATTTCGCAATTATTAAGCTAGTTCAATAATACAACACACTGTTACCGAGATGAAGTCGAAGCGCCACACACCTGCTAATTTCAAACATCGTGACTGATAGAACGACGGGACAACATAAATGTACCATTAATGCCATCTTCACAAAAATCTTTAAGTGTGCAAGATTTATAGGCTAATCCTAAGGCCCAGTAAATGACCTAACTCTAACTGACCAAACTCCAAACTACTCCTAAACCCAACCTAAACCCTAAACCCTTCACATGTAAGAGCATTCACCAAGGGATAAGGATTCTGTCATGATACACAGGTCCCATCTGTCGAGAATAGGTTGCCTTGGAAAGCAAATTGTATTCCCCAATTTGATATTAAATACATTTTTATTATTAAAAAATAAAGAGTTTATTGTAAGCTTTATTTTCTAGCTATCAGGGTACCTATATTCTAATAAACCAATATACATTTGTATAAGAGTTATGCAATAGGAGATATATATCTTTGGATAAATCTAAAACAATATTAACAGTCATTGAATAAATCTGGTTACTCTATTTAATAAAGACTGTAGTGTTCGGATTACTTGCATAAAAAGAATGATATTATTTTCTAAGGGAATGATGAATCTTAAATCATTGACGTAGTATACTTCAGGTAATGACACTATCAAAATGAATTGGAGTCAAGTGAAATATCAAGTTCAAGCTAATACTGTTACTTTGAACTTGAACTCACACACATTGCATACGCTAGTTGCATAACCGAAATCTTGATGGATTATGGACTCGAGTTCATGGTCGTTGTGATCTTTGATATATTATGGGCATAGCCATTGTATAACATTGGTCAAAACCCTATACGTTAGGATCATAATGGGAGTAAACATCTAGGAACATAAGTACAAGAATGGAGTTAGTAGCATTACATCACTTCTGATGATTTCAAGAAGACAAGTGACATATCAGGTCTTAATGAAATGATGAATTAGCTACTCATTATTTCAAGATAGTCTTAGAAAAGTTACAAAATATTATCTAGTCACTTATCGGATTAAATTTGAGACAATGGGACAAAATTGATGTAAGGGGTAAAATGGTATTTTTATCTTATGTTAATGGACAAAATTGATTTGCAAACACTAAGTTTGCAAATTGGACAAATCAATGTTCAACATTAACTTCTCATAATTTTAGGAATTATCAAAAGTATAATCATGAGTTTTTGGTGAAATGACTTCATGATTAATAAAATTTGATTATGTTAATGGGATTAAAATAATCTCAGATTTATTGAACCTCGAAATTCTTATGTCCAAATGGATTTCTCAGCTAGCTTTGGAGAATTAAAACCACACTAAGTTGGAATATATTCAATATGAAGTTAATTGATAGTATTTCAACTAATGTCTTTATTAAGATAAGAGTTGTTTTAATTTAGACAAAAAATTATTTTGCGACAAATGTTGTCCTAAACATGCTTGAAAATGTGAGAAAAATTTTTTCGCTAAAGAGATAGAAATAATTCTTACATTAATTATCTAAATTAAACAAGTATTGTTTTAATTAGACAATGAAATTTTAAGACAAAGGTTTGTCTTAATTAAGATAAGTGTTGTCTAAATTGAGTCAACATTTATCTTAGTAATTATTTTTGCTTTAACTACTTTAAATTAATATTTGAATTATTCAAATATTTAATTTGAAGAAGTTGATTAAAATAAAAATAAATCCCTTTTTAATTAGAAATTTTGCCTATAGCATTTTATTATGATAAAATTAATTTAATTATTTATTTATCCTAACGTCGTTGCAAAGTTTAAATTATTTAAACTTGTGAAACAACCTCCCTCCCATGTGATGGATAGGTGTGTGGTCAAAGGAGGGGAATTAGTTTTTGACATTGTCAAATATATTCCCTCTTAATTATCCTAATTATCTATGTGAATAAAGGTTGGAAGTGAAAAGAGTTTTAATTTCTTAGGTAACCTACATTCACTAGAAAACTAACTAAGTTAAAAAGATTTAATTAAGTAAAATTCATTTATTTGAATTTTTAATTTAAGTGTGGCACACATTTTTTATTTAATTGTTAAATAAAATGTTATTATCAAAATTAATAATACAATTATTAATTCATAACTCACTAGATTATTTGATTATCTAATATTCTCTATTAGTAGGCATGTGAATCCTTAATAGTTAGGGATTGAATTTTTGAATTACACTTAAATGCTCTCACATGACTTAGGATTAGAATACTATATATATATATATGCAATCTCTCACTCTTGTGGCCATACAAGTGAATATTTGAGAAAGAGAAAAAGTGAATTTTTTAGTATGCCACTATAGAGTTATCATGCCATACTAAGAGGAACAAAGAGGAAAGCTTTTTAATTTACTTTGAAAGCTATCAATTATTTTTCTCTCATATTTTGTTTATTCCAATCATTAAGCATATTCACCGTAGGTTCCGTGGATTGGTGCTTCACAAAGAATAGGTGGTCAATGTGCTTGGTTGGGAAGCGAATTGCAAGATTAAAGTGACTAAAAGAGGTATATAAAATTCTTATGTATTTTACTTCTCTTACTAGTGTATTTTGTTTCCGCCTGTTTGCGAACTTGAATGTTTTGAAAATTTTAAAGCCTGTGCTTGAACACTAAACACTTAGAATAAAAAACTAGATCCAACAATTGGTATCAGAGCATGGTTCACGCCTATCTGTGTGTATGATGCATGGTTAACACTTAGAAATCATTTACAATGTATGATTGTATGTACGATGTCTTTGATATGTTATTTTTGGTTTAAATTAAATTTCTTGCTATATTAATGCCTTAGAGGAATTTATTATATTTTTGGGATGTAACAAGAGAGGTGACCCCATATGGTCATGTTTGCTTCTTGGTTTATTTTTGTTAATTTTTAAAATTATAAAATTTATGTTGTAAATTGGAAGAAGCTGCCAATTGTAACGTGGAGGCCTCAACAAGCCTAAGAAAGATGTTAGAACCTCTTGGCCAATGCATGGAAATTTAGTGGAGACATCTTAGAAAGTCCAAGAATTGGAGCAATTGCGAGGAATGAAGAAAATAAATGTAATAGTTTAGGATTTTATTTTATTTTCTAAGATAAGCATTAATATGGTCTTGGTATTATATTTAATTTTATAATCTGTGATATTATAAGTTATAACATGTCATGAAGACTAGTAGGTGTCAATCAGCCTCACATACTCATGCATACATTATATTTTATATTTTAAAAAAGTTTTAAAATGTTAAAACATAAGAAAGATGAATAATTAGCAAGTTAGATAGTTAGGATTTAATTTTTCAACTAAATAAATTAGTTAGAATTTAATTAAGTCCATAATTGATAAATTAGTCAAAAGTAATTAATTTCCAACCAAAGGGTTCAATTAGAATTAAATCACATAGTAACTAATTAGTCTATTAAATTACTTAACTTTATTTTCAAACTAAGAGTTAGTGTGAAAATAATTGGAAAATACATAAGGAATTAAATAAATAATATTCCTAAATAATTAGTAAAAATTACTAATGTAAATCCTATCTAAAAGGTTTAGAAAGAAAACCAAGGTCATAAGTGATTTAGGCTTTCTAAAGAAATGCATGCTAGAAAATTTGTTAAATCAACTTAGAATAATTAATTAACTAAAATATTGAGTGAGAGAGGGTGCTAGTAATCCAAGAACTCATGGCCAACCATTAATCCATTGTCATGGAGTTTATGTCACTCTTTACAAGTGGGCATATACGTAGACCATGACTGAAATTGATTTCTTGAGTGATAAGTCTACCTTGGTAGAACATTAAGTATGACTTCTCGTATAAGCATACTTAGAGGTATATCCAGGTATGACGAAATGGTTGGTTAATACACTCACCATTAACCTATTAATATACTGCCTATAGCAGCTCTGTTGATGGTTTAAATGGGCAAAATAAAGGTGCTCCTCAACTATACTAAGTATGAAGATACCAGGTAGCAAAATTGAGTGGAAGGGTCTCGATTTACCTTATAATAAGTATTCATTACCCGTAATCAGTTGCTTACTATGGAAGGTTAATGACCATCAAATAAGAATTAATATGCTCATGCATTCATGCATCATGTTTAAAAGTCCATTCAATAGCTGGTAGCTTGCTAATATTAAATGTATTCATTACAAACTATCCCTTAATCATGAAAACCCTTGTCTATTCTCCTTAACAAATGCATCTTGAATGGTGAGAATTATGTTGAGTGGAAGAGAAACCTCAATATCGTTTTAAAATATGACAAGATCAGATAGGTCATTTTATTAGCAAGTACCCCTTGATATGACTTCTAACTCGCTACCAAGCGAAACTGACTATCATAAGAGGTGGCATAATGCCAATGCTCTGGCTAAGTGTTACATACTAGCATCAATGACTAATTTGTTGCAACAGTAGCATGATGGCATGGAACATGCCACTGACATATTGTACCATCTACATAAGATGTTTAGTATAGAGACTCAACCTATTAAGGTGTGAGTTGTCAATGCTTTCAAGAACTTTAAGCAAAAATCAGGGGAGCCAGTGAGAGATTACATGCTCAAGGTAATCTCCTACCTTAATGAGGATGAGTTACATAGGGCTAAGATTGATCCGGACAGTCAAGTGACAATGATCATTCATGGTATAAACTCTTAGTTCTCGTAATTTAAGTTAGACTATGAATTTCATAGCAAGGACTATACTCTTAGTGGGTTGATGAGTGACCTGCAAGCTGTGGAAGACGTTCTTGAAATCAAGAAGAACCAAAAAAGTAAACATGGTGGCTATGGAGCCCAAGACGGCAAAAGGGCCTGGTAATAAAAAGAAAAATACCAAGAAATAGACTAGGCCACAGAAGAAGCCCATAAAAAAAGGCTCAAAAGGATAACACTAAGGAAAAGTGTTTCTACTGTGGTGTTAAAGGATATTAGAAGAGGAGCTCCAAGGCCTACCTTAGTTTTTTAAAGAATAAACCAGGTACAGGCCTTCTAAACACGTTGAAGCCTTTTGATTGGATGATTCTACCAATAGCCAGGTAGTAGATTCGGGAGCCACTAACTTTGTTTGTAATTCTTTGCAGAGGTTCTTAACAAAGAGAAAGTTGACTGAGGATTAGTTCTAAACAAGGATGACAAATGACATACTTATCTTAGCTCGAGCATTGGGAGCCATTACCTAGCAATTTTCGAATAACAAGCTATTAGTTTTGGATAATGTTTATTTTATTCCTAGACATTCCAAAAATTTGATTTATGTCTTTTGTTTAAGAAATTATGGTTATTTTATTTCTTTTGGTAATGAGATTACCATTTCTATGAATAGAATCTTAATTTGTTCTAGATTTACTAGGAATAATTTATATTATCTAGGATCAATTAATAAGATAGCAAATGTTGCAGAAACAAATTCACATAAGTATAACAGAATAAAGGAATCTAGCATGGATAAAAGTTATCTATGGCATTTGCGATTATGTCATATTAATCGACTAGTAAAGGATGGTATTCTACTAGACATGATAGAGTGTTCTTTACTAATCTGTGAATCTTGTATTGAAGGTAAAAAGACTAAATCATCCTTTAAAGCAAAAGGAAATAGGATGCAAGATGTTTTAGACTTAGTACACACAGATATGTGTGGACCAATGAACATTCAAGCAAGAGGAAGTTATTTCTATTTCATAACCTTCATTGATGACTACTCATGATATAGTGTTGTACATATAATGCACAACAAAAGTGATTCCTTTGAAAAGTTTGAGAAATTCAAAGTCGAAGCTGAAAAGCAGTTAGGCAAATCATTGAAACAACTTCGATTAGATTAAGGTGGTGAGTAATTATCTGGAGAGTTTTAGTAATTTCTAGTTGATAATGGAATTATTTCCAATATATTGGCACCCGAAACACCTCAACAAAACAAGGTCACTAGAAGAAGAAATATGACTCTTTTAAAAATGGTGAGGTCAATAATGTCCCATGCTACATTACCAAAAGCGTTTTGGGGATATTGTATACAAATAGAAGTTTACCTACTAAACTATGCTCCATCAAAGGTAGTGCCTAAGACCCCAAGGGAGCTGTGGATAGGACGTAAATCATCTTTACATCATTTACGAACTTGGGGGTGTCCGGCATATGTGTATAAGCTTAAGACCACAAAGGTAGAACCAGGGTTAGAAGTATGTTTGTTTGTAGGATATCCTAGGGGTACAAGGGGATATTACTTATATAGTACCACTACCCATGATAAGAAGGTATTTGTTAGTGTAAAATCAACCTTATTAGAAGAGGATTTTGTGAGAAATCACAAACTTAGCAGTAAGATTATTCTTGAAGAACAAAGTAATTGGTCAGAATCTAAAGATAATTCTGATGAAGTTATAACTGGTACGGGTTCAAGAGTTGAATCTGAACTAGTAGCACCTCATTATAGTAGGAGGGTTGTTAGACAACTTGAAAGATACATCGATCTAGAAAAGCACTTGGTGGCTCTTTTAGATGAACATGAATAAGATCCCATTATATATAAGGAAGCCATTAACAATGTAGATGATGTTCATTAGCAAAAGGCAATGAAATAAGAGTTAGAATTTATGTATTCCAGCAAGGTTTGGACTCTTGTAGATGTACCCGAATGAATAAAACACATTGGGTGCAAATGAATTTATAAGAGAAATAGAAGAGTTGATGGGAAGGTAGAGCCCTTCAAAGCTAGACTAGTAGCCAAAGGTTATACCCAAAAAGAAGGCATCGATTATGAAGAAACCTTCTCGTCGGTTGTTATGCTTAAATCCAACAGGATTCTATTATCTATCGTTGCGTATCATGACTATGAGATATGGTAGATAGATGTCAAGACCGCATTCTTGAATGAGAACTTTGAAGAACATATCTATATAGCTTAATTAGACAGTTTAATTGAAAAAGGCCAATAGCACAAAGTCTGTGAATTATGTAGGTCCATCTATGGACTTAAGCAAGTATCAAGATCTTGGAATATAAGATTCGAAGGTGTAATCAAGTCTTATGGATTTCAACAAAATGCTGACGAGCCATGTGTCTATAAAAGGATATAAGATAGTAAGGTTGTCTTCTTGGTGCTCTATGTAGATAGCATTATACTCATTGGGAATGATGTGGGAATGTTATCTATGGTAAAAGAATGGTTGAATCAGCAATTTCATATGATGGATTTAGGAGAGGTTAGCTATATTCTTGAGATCCAAATGATAAGCGATCGTAAAAACAAGCAGATAGCCTTGTCAAACGACTTACATTAACAAATTGTTGTCATAGTTTGGCATGCAGGATTCTAAAAAAGGTTTCACACCCTTTAGGCATGGAATCAAAATTTTATAAGGAGCATTCACTTAAGACTCCTTAGGAAGTTAAACAAATGAGATGGATTCCTTATGCCTCTGCAGTGGGAAGTCTCACGTATACTATGCTTTGCACCAAACCAAACATATGCTATACAGTTGGTTTGGTTAGTAGGTTTAAGTTAAACCCTGGCATAGAACACAGGACTACAGCCAAGTGGATTTTTAAGTATCTTCATAGGACGAAGAATTACATGCTAGTGTATTCTAGTAGTGACCTAATTTTGATTAGGTACATTGACTCAAATTTTCAGTCTCGCATTGATTCTAGAAAATCAACATCAGGCTCTATTTACACTTTGGGTGGTGCAGCTGTTGTTTAGAGGAGTGTAAAGCAATCTTGCCTTGTAGACTCCATCATAGAAGCAGAATATGTTGTAGCTTGTGAAACTATAAAGGAAGCTATTGGGTTGTGCAAGTTACTTAAGGACATTGAGGTGGTTCTAGATGCGGATAAGGTCATAACTCTCTATTGTGATAATAGTGAAGCTGTGGCAAACTCAAAAGAACTCCATAATCATAGGGCATCTAAACACATTGACAGAAAGTATCATCTCATACAGGAGATAGTACAGCGTGAAGAAGTGGTCGTCACCAAGATTGTGACTAAAAGGAATCTAGCTAAACCATTCACAAATACTCTTTCACATAAGAGCTTCGAGGGTCAACTAAAAGAATTAGGGTTTAGGGATATGTTGTACTTGCTTTGGGACAAGTGAGAGATTGTTGGGAATAGGTTGCCCTTAAAAGCAAGTTGTATTCCTCAATTTGATATAAAATACATTTTTAATATTAATAAAAATAGAGTTTAGTTATGTAAGCTTTTTTTTTTAGTTATTAAGGTTCCTAGATTCTAATAAACCAATACACATTTGCATAAGAGTTATGCAAAAAGAGATATGTGTCTTTCAATGAATCTTAAACAATATTCACAGTCACTGAATAAAGCTGGTCACTCTATTTAATAAAGACTGTAGTGTTCAGATTACCTCTATAGAAAGAATGAGATTATTTTATAAGGAAATGATGAATCTCAAATTACTGAACTAGTAGACTTCAGGTAATAACACTATTAAATGAATTGGAATCAAGTGAGTTATTAAGATTAAGTCGATACCATTACTTTGAACTTGAACTCACACACATTGCATACGCTAGTAGCATAACCAAAATCCTGATGCATTATGGACTCATGTTCATTACCGATGTGATCTTTGATATACTATGGGCATGACCATTGTGTGACATTGTTCAGTATCCTGTATGTTGGGATCATAGTGGGAGGGAACATCTGGGAACATAAATATAGGAAATGGAGTTTGTAGTATTACATCACTTTTGATGATTTCAGGAAGACAAATGACATATTTGGGCCCAATGAAATGATGAATTGGCTACTCATTATTTCAAGATAGTCTTAGAAAAGTTCTAAAAGATTATTTAGTCACTTATCAGATGAAATCTAAGACCAAGAAACAAATTTGACATAAGAGGTAAAATGATAATTTTACTTTGTGTCAATGGATGGCTACGAGGGTTCATAAATACTAGGTTTGCAAATTAGACAAATCAATGTTCAAAATTAACTTTTCGTAATTTTAAGAATTATGAATAGTGTAATCATGAGTCTTTGGTGAAATGACTTCATAATTAATAACATTGAATTATCTTAATAAGATTAAAATAATCTTAAATTTATTAGAGCTTAAAATTCCTATGTCCAAATAGATTCTCCACCTAGCTTTGGGGAATTCAATCCACACTAAGTTTGAATAAAATCAAGATGAAGTTAATTGATAGCATTTCAGATAATATCTTTCTTAAGATGAGAATTGTCTTAATTTAGACAAAGAATTATTTTTAAATAAATGTTGTCCTAACCATGCTTAAAAATGTGAGAAACATTCTTGTCTCTAAAGAGATAAAAAAATTCTTATATTAATTGTCTAAATTAAACAAATGTTATTTTAATTAGACATTGGAATTTTAAGATAAAGGTTTGTCTTAATTAAGATAAGTGTTGTCTCAATTTAGACAATCTTTACCTTATGAATTATTTTTGGTTTAACTATTTTAAATTAATATTTGAATTATTCAAATAATTAATTTGAAGCAGTTGATTAAAATAAAATAAAATTCTCATTTAATTAAGAATTTTGGGTATATCATTTTATTAGGATAACATTAATTTAATTAATTACTTATCATAATGTTGTTGCAAAATTTGAATTGTTCAAACTTATGAAACAATGTTCTCTCCATGTGATGTAGAGGTGTATGGTCAAAGGAGAAAAATTGGTCTTTGACATGATCAAATACATTCCCTCTTAATTATCCTAATTATCCAAGTAAATAAAGGTTAGAAATTAAAAGAATTTTAATTTCTTAGGTAACCTATATTGACTAGGAAACTAACAAGTCAAAGAGATTTAATTAAGTAAAATTTATTTATTTGAATTTTTAATTTAAGTAAGACCAATTAGAAAGCCACATATGTTTTATTTAATTTTTAAATAAAATGTTATTATCAAAATAATAATATATTATTAATTGATAAATCATTAGATAATTTGATTATCTAATATTCTCCAGTAATAGGCATGTGAATCCCTAATGGTTAGGGATTGAATTTTTGAATTACACTCAAATGCTCTCACATGACGTAAGATTAACATACTATATATATGCAACTCTCCTTCTTGTGGCCGTACAAGAGAATATTTGAGAAAGAGGAAAATTGAATTGTTTGGTATTCCATTATAGAGTTTTTCACGCCATACTAAGAGGAACAAAGGGAAAGGACTTCTACTTTATTTTGAAAGCCATCAACTATTTTCTTTCATTTTTTGTTTATTCTAATCACTAAGCCTATTCATCGTAGGTTCCGTGGATTAGTCATTCCCAAAGAATAGGCAGTCAGTGCCCTTGGTTGGAAAGCAAATTGCAAGATTAAAGTAACTGCAAGAGGTATGTAAAATTATTATATATTTTACTTATCTTTGCCTATGTGTTTTGTTTCCACTTGTTTACAAGCTTGAATGTTTTAAAAATTTTAAAACCCACGCTTGTACAGTACATACTTAGGATAAACAACTAGAACCAACATCATCATCTTGGCAGTCCATTTATTTGGACAGCCAGGATGATGCACATAATTAAAATGATAATTTTTTTTAATTATTCTATTTCCTTTTTTCCCTCAAAATTTTTTATTTGTTTTCCCTCATATGTAGATGTTGATCAGGTAATATTATGTTCATAATTTACAATCTCTTGATAGGACTTCATCAATCAATAAGGTACCCCTTTATGACTTTAATCTGTGCAATCAAAAGCTTGAATTCCTTGTCATTTGATGTCCTCCTATGGCTTTTTGCAAAACTATACTTCTTCTTTTACCCTCATAAAACAAACATTTTAATTGCTCAATGGACTCTGAAGTTGCCATTACAAGGCCATGATAAGGTTATGATTCACTAAAAATCAAACCAAAATCAAGTGAAATCCCTTCTTAAAAAGATGACAATATTTGAAAATCTACTGAAATCATCTCTTGAAAACCAGCAAAATGGTGTTGGGCAGGGAGATGTGAAAGATATAAAAATATTTCTTTTTTCTTTTAATTATTGCCATGTGTCTTAATCATGACCATCTTAACGAACTAATGTCTACGATTCAAGGATATATTTTTGCTTATAATTGCTCAAAACAATATAGTGGTATGCTATTTAATTATATTTACATCATAAAGAATACAAGAAAACAAACAATCAACCCTCTAACCTAACAATAGAATAAACTCAATTGTATTACAACTATATCAATTCCTCACTGATATTATCGTATCTTAAAATTGTGATATTTCCCCATCCTTTATCATGCATAATCTGATCAACTCATAGGCTTAAAATCCGTTGAGGTTAACAGTATTAAGCGGCCCTATTTCTAATCCACCTAGCTCTGTTGTTGAACCCTCATAAATGCCTCATATGCTCTATCAGACAGAATTGGCCATTACAGTTATAATAGCCCATAACCAAATCAAGTGCAAGCCGCAATCTGTCTAAGTCCATTATCAGCTGCATTAAGTTGTGTATTAATATATATATTATGTTGATTTGTAACTTAAATCGATGAAAGACATCAATATACATACCGCAACATCAAATCCTCTCCAATAGTCAATTGTTAGCATCCAAGTTGCCACGTACATCTCGCAATGATAACTATTGTAATATGTAACCTAGGATATCAAAAATAAGAAGAATATGAGATTAGCCAGATGGAGAAATTATACCTTGAACATTCATTCAAATGCACATCATAGTCTAAGGACAAAGCAGTCTCTACAATCACAAGGCTGTAATAAAACAGTGTTACATGAAACTAGAACGATTCACATAATTAAGTAACCAACTACATTACCAAATAGGCTAAGGCAGTCTAACTTGTACAGCTACATGAATAAAGGTTAAACTAACTTAACATTAAATTACAAATATGTTTGGGAATGTTCTATTTCTCTACATTGACTATTTTTTTATTTTTTTGTGTGTGTTTAATAATTAAATAATTAATGAAATAAATACTACTATTTTTCTTGCACAAATAGTCAAGTTTAATAAAAAAAATTTGTGAATATTTCCAAAATGATCATAGTTGCAATAAGCAGTGGTAAGTATTGATGTTACTTATTTGTCTATGGTGCTCGTAATGTTAGGGACACTACATCAAACGACATGCAAGTGGGGCATTGAAACAATACATATGCCCTATATGCTTCTTCTACCAACGAGGACATGAATTTAGTCTGCATTATGGTGAAAATATCAGTGTGGCAAACAATGTTAACCACCATTCATTGCTGGAGTTAGGATAAATATATAATAGTGTAAAGCGGACAATACAATATTGTTGAAAAGTTCCTACCGTTTGAGTGTCAATTCAATCAGTAGCAGTGAATCCAATATGTAGGTGTTGCTCACTGTGTTATTAATCACTGAGGTACCAATGTGTTTGGCCCTCATTAACTGGTATGATAATCTATACAAAGACATATTAAGTCAACACATTTGTGTCATGCAATTCGAAGTAATGTTAAACATAATATGGAAAAAAAAGAGTGAACAAAAGGTGAACAATTTATAGGGCACGCACCTTGCTACATTGCCCTTCTGACGAATGCTGCCCAACTGAAATACAACTTCATGTACCCCAGACATCATTTCTGACATCGTAATTGCCTCATGCTAAATGCATATCTAGTTAAAATATATATCTAGGAAGTATTCCATTAACAACAAATAAATGCAATGCATAAATACTTCAAAACTGTATTGTGCTCATCAAAACATGAGTTGGCATGAACCACGATATTGCACCAGTACCTTCAGTTTGAATATGTGTCAAATGGCATTACCGTAAATCCAGGATCTACACATAATTCAGTGTACAATATGACTCGTATTCATATGTTAAATACAATGAAAAATAATCTAACTTTAGATTTCATGTCAAGCATAAGCTTACATCGTCAACGGTCATTTTTTTGGGAAACAAACACTGGAGAACTAATCTGGTTGCATGTGCACCCTTTGCCATGTTTTCATTGAAATAGGATGTCCATATTCAGAATATACAAATGTATAAATCAACAATGGGTAATACACAATATCTTACTCAGGATCTTCCTCTTCAAATAATATATAAGCTGCCACCTGCAGACATCCCTTCATGAAGCAAGGTCTAAATTTAGGCATCAAGTATGTCTTCAACCACTAAAAGACAAATGGGTCAATACTTTTTTATTGGAACAAAATTTTGTTATAGCACAATCTATATCATGTGGACATGCAATAAGTGACAATGTACTTCATTGTGAATAGATAATGCACATACATTAACATTAATCGTTTGTTCTATTTCCTAATGCTTATATATGGAAAATGGACTTGCACTATTGCATTCACTTAATTCTTAACAATTTATACTAAGGAAGACACTTACTTCTAGAATCTTTAGCAAACCTACCTTCACAAGTTTATCCATTTATTGTCCGGCCTCCACATCTCATCTGGAACTCTCAAACACTAAGATTTAACATTAACAGATAACTGATGCAATCCAGTTGAATCATCATTGTTGCATGCGTTAGGTGATTGACTAGATTAGAACAACTTTCTTCTTTTTCTCCTAGTCTACACATGATGTAAAGTGTATATTCAATGATAAAACTAAATACTAAACCAAAAACACTATAACATGTCGAGTGAAATGCACCTGAACTATTATTATGGCACATGTACCTTGTTGTTAACCATTATGACAATCTCCATATTCAACAGCCTTTTTTCCCTGTAAACTGCTCAGTTGGTGATCCCAAACAATGTCTAAGTCCTGTTATATGGGTGGACTAACTAGCACACTCAATTTTTCCTACCTTCTCTAGCGTGTAGTCATCAATCTTGTTGGTGGCCCTTGCAGACATAGTCGCGTTGAGTGTATAGTCAGTTTGGCATATTCTTGGATTTACATGATCACTCACAAACTCCACACAATGACGTGGCTCATGTTTAGCTTGTTTGGTCAAATAAGGAGGTGTGTTTTGGGCCATGCAGCATTTCGCATTATTGGTGATTGTCTTTTTACTACTCTCTCTCCCTCTTAGAACCACAGTGGATGTAATCAATAATTTCCTTTCTGCTATCCACTCACATAACGTATATAAGGTGATCAACCTTATCATTTGGTGATTTCATTGTGGCCTTCAATTCATCTATCCATTTGGGCTAAGACTTTTGAATGAAAAAAGTTTGAAGCCTTAGTGTTAGTTTTAATGTTTTAAACCCTAATGAGGAGCAAATACCAGAAAATCGAGTACACAATGTGTCTTACCCATTTGCTTGTCTGAGTTTATGGCTTCGTGCCCATCAAACCATTTAACTTGCCTTCGGAGCTGCTGGGCAAATTAATAGGTACCAACGTACTATACATTGGCAGGATTGCTAACATTGTGGCTACAGGGGATAAAGATAATAACAAAGAACTACCAGAGACAATGCAAGGGAATGGGAATAGAATAATAGAGGTGACAAGGTGCCCAAAAGAATGCAAACTTGGTTGAACCACGAGTGTTCAAATGTGTTCGTGATAGGTGCATAATTAGTCATGTTTTTGTAGTGAATTCTCTTGCATTTAATTACTTTGTTCTTTAGTTTCTTGTGTTATTAGCTTTGTTTTATGTTTTTTAGGTGTTTTTGAGGTGGAAAGTCAATTATGAGTGAAGTGATGCAAGTTAGACAAGGTTTAGAGTAATTTAGAAGTAAGCCAAGGTCTAAAAGTGAAGAAAAATGCTCCCAGACCTAAGAGATTGGCGCCCCAGTGCCT
The DNA here is from genome assembly GCA_034509205.1 of Ceratonia siliqua. Taxonomy (NCBI): domain Eukaryota; kingdom Viridiplantae; phylum Streptophyta; class Magnoliopsida; order Fabales; family Fabaceae; genus Ceratonia; species Ceratonia siliqua. The sequence goes on from JASKGM010006639.1 coordinate 18,652, forward strand.
AAAGATAGTGCCGTGCCACCCAAAAGCTAAAGATAATCCTACTAGGAACCAAGCCCGCGGCACTGGAAACCCAGCACCGCAGCTCAGGCCACCATGAAGGGTGGGCATTGCGGTACCTACATGCTAAGGCCACAACGCCCATGGCTGATTTGTCCAATTCTGAAATTAGTTTTTATCTTTCTTTTTTCCCTTCTTCCTTGTATCTTCTTGTGTTCATAATGGATTTGGATTGTATTTGTATGATTTTTTGATAATAGTTGGATAAATTCCTTGGTTAAGGGTGAACTTAATGCTTTGGACATAACTTTGTGATATATATTTATTGATAATGTTCCTAAACTCTTCTTGAATGATTGTTTATGTTCTTCTACTTGATTTGTTCATGATTATTGCTTGATTTTGTTTGGGAGGCCTACTAAATGAGCTAAGTAATCTTCTAATGCTAGAAAAGGGGATTTGAATATATAATCGTTTGATTCTCTTATTCATGATAGTAATTTGTGGTTATGGTGATGTCTATATCTTGATAACTATGAAGTGAAGCATAATATTGGTTAAATAACAAAGCGTTTAAGATTTTTACCTAGATTAACCTATCTTTCTCATCTTAATACTTTCATTGGATTAAATCTAGAAAGTGTTTTCTAGGTTGTTCATTGAGTATAGAGTAAGTAGGGAGCATTTTTTTATTTATCGACAAACTAAGGAAAGATTAGGGTAGCAAGGCTCTTGTTATGTATGGATAGTAGTCAAGATAGAAAGTTTGGAGTATTGTCAAGTTTGTGATAATAATAAGTGGTTGTCTAAGATCACTTGCCATTGTCCGGTGAAAAGAGTGAACCCTCAGCTAAGTCTCTCACCTTATTCTTATTTTTGATTGTTTATTTTATTTCTTATTTTATCTTTAGTTTATTGTTTTTCAAAAACCCCTTTTTATATTTTGGTCATTGATTCTTTAATTTTATTGGTAACTTATAAACTAAACCAAATCCTCTGTGAGAGAATGACCCTTGCTCCTAAAACCCAAAATACTCACCACTATACTACAAGGATATATTTGTGTGTTCTCATTTGGGAACGTATTAAATTTTGACTTTGTTGCCGAGGTTTAAAGTTTCTCATTTGGGAACACACAAGTTCACGTAAGGTGACCCACTGCCCTGATCTGACATATTAAGTTGGCACTGTAGTCCATGATATCTTGGATGGTAAACCATAATCTTGTAAAATGGAAAATCACATTTAATGAGGTGTACTATGAATACAGTGCTTACACTGCCAAGTTAGCAAATAAAAGGGGCCAACTCGAACCAAAAAGCTAATCAACACTAGCAGGAACATGGTGTCCATGGTGGGGAGTCGCTTAATCCATATAAATTGAACACTATGTTTACCAGTGGAACTACATAGTTAGATTGCCTTAGTTGTTGCATATATTACACAGCCTCGTGCCTTAACACAAATGGATTTTTATTTTATGTTCTATAAATATCATCAATTGAGTTCATATTAAGTGTTTCTTGTAAATCTAATATTAGTTAATAAAACGTGCCTTTTACGAGCATTCAAAATACTTATTACATGATAATTATTTAGTTTGTTTTGGTTTTAAACATAACATTACTTGAAAAATATTTACTTTATATTTTGTTATATGTGCCATAAAAGTTCGTCACACAATAAAACAAAAATTTTTTTCCATACTTTACTTTTATGAAATGGGTCTTAAAATATCTAAAAACATTGTCTTTAATTTCTACATGTCTATAAAATCAGTGGCGGGTCTTGAACCATATTATTGGGGGTGGGGGGGCAGTTACCTCCCTTTGTATGAACCAAGATCAGCCATTGCTCTTCACCATTAGGTTATTTCAAGAATTCCAAATGAACTTATAAGATCCAAATTAACTTGATTATCTAAACTATTTAAATATAATTAACACAACTATAAATAATTGAGTATTAATCTCATATTTAGGATATGCTACATGAAAATATTAAATAAGTAACTACGTTGATGATGTACTTTTAATACCATATAACAACACTATTAAATAAGCAACTTACTAAGTTAGTTTGGCATTTCAAACAAACAAATATGAGAATGTCAAGAAAAATAGAAAAGAGATAAAAGATCCCTTAAAAAAGTATATCATATTATTATTTGCATAACCAGAGCAAATATGGGGTTGCTATAATAAGAAGTAAGAACCTAGACCTAGAATAGCAAATGAAAATTAACAATGAAAATTAATAACGAAAATTTAATCATTAAAGATTGAGCATGTAGAAGTGATGGTTAAAACATTCAAAAACAAATTATAATATTGCAAGGATGAAGCATCCAATGTATTCGAAAATCTCAATTAATCAAGAGAAATATATAGAAAATTAAATTCAAATACACAATAATAAAATCCATTGAATCTATCAAACTCACAATATCAAAATTTCCAATCAATAATGAAGATGTCTAATACTATTTCCTTAAAACTTACGCTCACAAATATGCGTAAAACATAAATGAAAAACTTAAGTTGATTACTCATTAAATACAGTTTAGTTTTTACAGATTCATGAGGATAAAGTTTAAAACTTTGCATAAATAATGTCACTCTAATAAGATCACACTATTACATTTTATAAATTTGTAAGGAATTTTTATGTTCATTTTATGCAAAACAATTTACACGTAATGACAATTTTATGGACTGGTTTTAAGTAAATATTTTGAGGAAGCTATATTTATATTTTAAGGAAGCTAAATTTAATTTATAATAAAGTTTGAGGGAACTTATTTAACAAAAATTAATGACATAGCAACTTTTTTCTTCTAGGGGGAAATTTTAATTTTAAAAAGTAAATTAAAAAAAATTGGGGGAAATTTTAAATACAATCTCACTTTAGAGAAATAGAATAGTTAGTTGTGGTTTTTATTTAGACTTGTTCGCGTGGAAAAATGTAGGGAAAATGGAAATTATGTTCGTTTATTATTCACATAAGGTTGTGTTTGGGTTGAATTTGGTTTATGGTTGGGATTATCCCAGTCTGGCGCCAACCTTTTTATCCCAGTCTGATGAATCTAGGTTTACCTGCATGCCACCCCAAGTGCTATCTGGCCCCTATCTTTCCACGTATTCGATAAATTATGGTGCAGGTTGAAATCATGGTATTTATATGCCACCATAGGGGTCGCAATAATACCTGTCAACCAACCATTGGATGAAGCTGGGATTTATTACATATACAATTATCATCTTCATCTAATGTTAATATTTGAACGTGAGATATCCAATGCCCAATAGTCCAATCCTACTAATCTCATATATACTACCAAAGGGAGCATATCAAAAAACAAACAGCTTGTAATCATTCCACTCAACTCATCCAACTATAGGTCTATATTTGGAAATACAAAGTGGTTTTTAATAGGATAAATTTTTTTCCTTTTTGTTTCAATCAATGGGCATTTATATGATATTTTGTAAACCATATATGATATTTGGATGTAAACTAAGTATATGATATTTTGTAAACCATATATGATATTTGGATGTAAACTAAGTTAACCAACCCATTTGATTCCTTTTGATAGTTCACTAAATTTTGACTGTGTTGTTGGAAAGAAGCGACATTCCTTGCCTTCTTGGAGTTCTAACATATAGCTTCTATGTCAATTATCAACTGCAAACATGTATAACAAGGCTGACACATACACGAGATTGATCACTTCTAGTAGAAAAGTAAAATTACATTCGAATCTAATCAAATGAATTGAATAATAATCTACTTTGAGGATCCACAAACAAACCAAGTAAATACTATTCACATAAGACTACAGCAACTCAATCACATGCTAATGACAATTCAAAGTTTAATTGCAACCAAATTAGTCCCACAATATATTCGAAGGCAGTACTCAATCATAAAATTATACTCACATCCAACAAGTCATGCATGCAAGACAAATTTATCGCATTCTATAATTACCAATAACCCAAACAAACATAGTACACCCATAATCCAAAATATCACAGCTCTACCAAAAATGATATGGCATTAACTCAATCAAACTAGGAAATGGAATGAATACTACCATATATAAATTTAATTGAATCAAGGTCAATAACTCATACGTATGGTTCCATGTAACCACCAGATTAAGTTCCATGTACTAGTAAACTCCATGTATTAAATTATGTATGTGCATTTATAGTAAAAAGGATATTGTTACCATGCACTGTAGTATCTATGGGTTTTGTAATGGTTTGTAAGGTTATATTAAGTTGGTATTTAAAAGGTTTTAATTAACTTAAGTTAGGAATGCATGAAAACACTGTAAAGTGACAAGATAAAATGTAATAATCGACAGATGTATTAATTAGTCGATAAAGTAATAATTTATTAAATCATATATTGTATTTACAATCCAACAAACATACATTTACACAACTAAAATTTATTTGTATATTACCAATCTAAATACACAAGTAGTTACAATTCAATGAACGTACATTGAATAAAATATAAATTCATTGTATATTATCAATTAATTCAATTGAATAGGAATTAATCCAACTGTATTTACAATTCAATGTACATACTTTACAATAATTCAACTAATGTCTTCATTGCAAACTGACAATCATTTAGGTTATGGATTAAATTGCGAGCTGAACATTTTAAAATATAATACACCATTAGATGTCAATCTTACGAGATGATTATAATATTAGTGTTATGAATTCTACGGGAGGTATATTGAATATATATAACCAATTTTTAAAGGGCAAATAATGTTGTATAAAAACCATTTACATATCGATGGAGTGCAAATAAACTTATTTAAATACAAATACTTATTTTTAATATAAGTATGTGAAGGGTCAAATAGAAGAACTGTAGACAGTGGATACAAAAAGTTGTAGAAGGGAAAGGCCAGCGACACTGAGAGCACCTGACTACTATCTACAGGGGAAGATGGTGTGCTTATACATCATGGAGGTTGGCCAAAGGAAGCACGCGTGTACATGGGAATAAGTGGTTTGACACGTCACCATCCTATCACACGGATTAGTATCCGATGTAGTTGCTTAAGCAGTGTGGTCAGTTTAATTACAATTATAACCAACAACACTAGTTTGTGATGACATGTCAAATGGTGGACTTCGATTTACACGCATCATGATGCATTTTCGATGGACACAATTTCATATGATGGGTAGGGATACTTAAGCAAGAGTACCCAATCATGACCATTTTCAGTAGAACACATTTATTCAAAAGAAAATTAGATGAAAATTAAAATATAAAACAATTTAAATAGTCTATATTAAATCACAGATGAAAAATTGAAACAACCATCAAGTCATGTTTATATTATCTATAGTAAATATCAAGTTTATTGCTTACTTGCACATTGAAAGAAATAAAAATATCTTCAATCACTGAATATTGAAAAAAGAATTAGTATCAACGTGTATCTGACTAGGATCTATACATAAATGCACCTATTTGAAAAGGGGGAGGTGATTTGAAGATGTTAAGAGACATGTATATCATATGAACCATATATATGTACATATTATATTATGATTGTGAGGTAAGTTGGTTTTATAAACTTATGTGTGGTGAATCTTGATTGCGTAAATAAAATGCGGTGCGATAATTTTTAAATTATTTTTTATATCACTAAAGTTCAACATCTATTAAATAATACTACTTTCTCTTTACATAAGCAAAAAGCATTCATACTACTTGTATTTTATCACTTACAACAGTTTATTAGTAGTTTAAATGCAAACTAAATGTAAGACTATCTGAAATTTTCCTAATATGTCTCACTCGTCACTCATAAAAGAATTGTCACGATCATACAACTACTTAGCACTTATGGTTTAGGGACACATCGAATTTATTCTAAATAATTAAAGATATGTTTTCAACCGTATGTGATTTATAGATAAAGAGTGTCGAACTTGAATATTCTATTACGGATGCTCTCAAAAAATGTATGACATTATACCCTATAATTAGAGACATCTTTTTTGTATAAATTGATTAATCAGTAAAATTACCACAGTTGTTATTTTGCTTATCAAAATGAAGATTCATATGCAATAACCAGAATATATTATGTATAATATTTTTGCACAAAATAACCATATCCCACTTAAATAAACTAATAAATACATCCTATACCTCATAACATAACTCCAACTCCATTCATCACACCGACTTTTAATGACCAATACGACACTAAATATAAAGAGGCGGACCTTAAAAAAACACTAAGGGGCGAAAGCAAACTTAATTTATGGTCAACATAATTCTTAAAACAAGTAAAATTATATAGATAACATTTTGTAATATAATTAGCAATAATTGACGACCATAGATGTATCTACCTTGTTTAAATAATTATAAGAAATAGAAAAAAAAATATTACATCTACTTCGAATTAGTAATGAAATCCTCTTAGATGTGATGTTGAGTTGTTCAACTTCAGCAAGACACATGAGATTCTGTTAATTTTTTTTGTTTTGTTATTATTATAAGTATAACAGAGTTGATAGATTTTTAAGCTATATAAATTTGGTTTATGATAGAATGAGAATGTAGGTGTTGAAGTAGCATAGGCAAATAATAGTTACAATATATTAGAGCATAAAAGGAGAAGAACTAATCCACCAAAAAGTTGCTCATAATATTGAATTCAAAAATTCCAAATCCCATATCCAATCTCAATTATGAAAGTAATATTGGTGAGTGAAGGAGATCTCGTAAGGAACGCAACCAATGAAGTGTGGAAGATAAAAAAGTTGACTCTAAAAACCAAATTGGAAATGAGAGTGTTTGCAATATAATAAGATGCATACATGGAGGAGATAATTGGCAGTAGACAAATTGATGGTAAAAAAATTTATATAGTAAGGGGATATAATAATCTGCACCTATATATGAGATATGCATATATAAAATTGACTAATGCATTTGTAAAATATAGGGGATAGTATATAAATTTTAAAGGGGACAAATAATTTATTAAAAATTAATTACATAACATAAATTGTTTAGGGGAATACAAATTTTTTTTAGGGGGCAAATATTTTTTTTAACAAACCTATATACATAAAAGAATTTTGGGGGGTTCACCACCATCTGTAACTATGTCCCCATGAAGATACGCCCTTTTATATGACAATGAGACTAATAAAGCAATTAAATATTCCTTCCAAAATGACCAAATATTAAGAAACGATAATGGTTTTGAAGTGAAACGATAAAAGACACAGTCAGATGTATCCAAAGACACAGAGGTAACACGAGCCATCTTGAACAAGGTACACGCACAACTACTCGGCCTATTACACATAACATGCCTTTTGATCATTTAGAGACCCATCTATAACCGTTTCCATTCCATGCCATCAAGAACTCTCCTAAACGCCGTTCATCTTTCTCCCTCTTTTCATTGAAAATGCATAAATGCTCACCTTCCTCTAGTGGCAACAACATCATAACTTCCCTTATTCATTCTTTATTTGTTTCTTGCATCCTTAGTCAAATAATACAAGGTTAGGGTTTGCAAATGACAGTGGTTGTTCAATCTTGCTGATTTAGGGGTTTTTTTGTCGTTATTTAGTCATTTCATTTACTTTTCCTATAAATTTTGTTACTTCAAAGGTTTTATATTTCTATTTTTGTTTGTTAAACATTTCCTTTCTACCCAAAACAAAAAGCTCGAAGACATGCAAATACGCATGAGGGAACTTGAAATAACTCTGGTGTCATTGAAATGGAAGGATAACATTACCCCCTACACCAAGGGGGAAATAATGAGCCAGTTGGACCATCGGGAGGCTCGCTTGGCTGCGCTGAAGTCTAAGGTATTTGCATTTATTGGTATTTATGGCGGTATACTCAATTAGTAGGAAATGATTGTTTTAGTTAATTTTTTATTTTCATTTCAACTAATTTTTCTTCAAAATTTGTAGTAGAAGACACATATTCAGATTATCTCAGACGCCATGGGATTAATCCAATCTACTCTTAACACTATTTCATGGGACGCTGGTGATGAAGACCAAGGATCTGTTAGGAAGACAATTTGTAGGTCTTAAAAGTTAACACCTTTATGTTGTTTTTCATTTTTTTATAATCAACTTTTGTTTCAGTTTTGTGGATAGGGGTTTATCCCTAAACTACTTCATGCTCATGGAGCTTTTTTTTGGTTCAACTTCTATGGTTTCCTTGAAATAATTTTGTTTGTTCTTTGTTATTGCTACCCAGATTCCAAAGTTGTCTACTAACTGGATGGGAAGTATTTAGTATAATGGTGGTCATCCCTTCGGTTGGATAGCCACTATTCTAACATATGGCCCTAATTTTATTTTCCACTTTCTCCCAACCTCCAATTTTAAAAGACATTAACATCTCCCTGGATCGATTCTTCAAAGTTCAATGCCAATTTCTTTAACAAATACCTGTGCTTCTGACATGACTATCCATATTTGTCCCCATCTTCCTCTTCACACAAATCTATTTAAAGCATCCTCTACTGTCCCCACGACCATTTGAAGCCCCTTAACCTTTTGCTTCAAACCTCAAACCAACAACACCCACAACTCATCTCTCCACAATTCTCCACCTTACATTTAGTTAATTGTCTTTGTACAATGATTGATTAGTTTAATTCGTTCCAATTTTGCATACTTTGAAATGCCTAATATGATATAAGCTAATGCTATGTCAAAACATCAATGGGTAATACCTGCAAATATACCCAAAACCGATAATGACTAAAATTATTAAAAAGAAAACTATATTCAAATGGTTATACTTTGATGAATGGATTGATTTTATTTATTTGAGCAATTAATTCAAAACCCTTATATATTACTGAATGGTTAAAGATGGGGAAATTGCATAATTAAACTTCATGGTTAGACTTTTACACTGATCTTGGCTATTTTTCCAATTACCATTGTGGCCATCGTATTTTATGAAATAAAAATGATCAATTGTAAAATTACAAGTACAGTTTCAATCTCGGGCATTTCAGAAAGTGAAGGATGGACTAAATAGATCAACATGATATAGTTTATTGCTTTGGACATAAGAGATTTTAACCTTTTCTAGTATTGGTTCATCCTTAAACGAGAGCCTAACTAAAATATTCATTATCATATGCAAGTAGACCATGTTTTGAGGCCCAATATGTTTGGGCCAAACAAAATAAGGTGCAATAGTGCTTAATCCAACTAAAAAGACGTAAGGAATAATTAACCTTGACTTGCAACCACCATAGCTAAAAAAACCAAATAAAAAAACACTGACAGATGTTTAACCCTATCTATACATACGTATCCAACAATCAAAAGTATCCATGGATTTAGGTTACAAAGGACTGGGTATTTCCATTCTACATCTTATTGGTTCTTAATGGCGGTTAAGTTATGGTGGTGGGTTATAAGCATGAAGTGCAATGAAGTAAGCAGCAAGGAAACAAAAGTAGAGTGTGGGAAAATTTCAGGAAACACAGTTCACGTAAGGGAAAGAGAGGAAAAAATTTTAATTTTCTTTATGAAAATTAGGGAACTGTGACATGTCAAAATTGGGACCTCCCCAAATGAATGGATGGCTGCGGTTTGTTAAATTTGTCTAGTCATGTTACCTTGGAAACATGATCGAATCTCCATCAGACCAAAACATATCCAAAGAATATAGAATAGAGTATAGAGCACAAAGTATCAACCACAGCAAAGGCAAACAAGTAGCAACATAAAGAAACCACAAACTCAAACTAGTCGACAACTTCCCAACATACCTTAAACGAAAATGGGCATAGCACTAGTGTAAGGCTACCTTTAGAAAATCCCTGGAATGTCGTGAAACCATACCAAGCATAGCATTTATTCAGCTAAACCAAAGAGTCACACGACTCGCCGTTTCCAAGACAAACCGTTACCTATGTGTCTTGTGTCCTTCCCAATTGCTTTTTTTAGTTTCCCTTCAAATGTGTAGAGTAACGATGGAACATTAATGCACCTATTCAAAATTTTAAAAGCCCTCTTCTATTAGGGTCTCATCTTCAACCTTTCATCAGAATTTTTGTTTCATCCGTTAACCATTTGGTTCCTTTGTCATGCTACGTGAGGAAAGTATAAAGTTCTTCTACTTTATTGGAAACCCGTCAAAATGGCTTCATTTATTGACAAGTTTGTTTGTATTTAAGATACATTGTTGTATGAAATTTTTGCTAGAGTACCTGTTAAAATTGTAACCCAATGCAAGATTCTGAACAAATATTGGAATCGTTAGTTGTCATCTTCCTCCTTCACACATGAGCAATTAAAACAAAATGTGAAGTTCACTACTTGCCTTTTAGTGCACGAGACCTACAGTAGTATATGACCAGGATGACATTTTGTGTCCCTGATCAATATTCAAGAAAGCCAATCCCATCAGTGTTTAAGATTTCCTACAAGTATTAGTTATAAGGATGGCTTAATCAAATTGATTGGCTTATGTTATTGGTTCAATTGATGGGGTTGTATACCTAAGGTTTCCAGAGCAAGCTAATATCGAATCCCATGATCAAAAATGTGAAATATCTCTTAGATATATGTGTGATGTTCAAGGTATCTAATGTCTTACTACTTTCCTTCTGCTCTGACTATGCAAACAATGATTTCAAATTTTTTTGTCTTTTTAAAAAGAAGCACTCTGATGGCACAATCTATATAGTATGTGTTCCGCTTTGACTAATACATGGACTGAAGAAAGTGTTGTAGGGGCTGGTGACAAAGATAAAAGGGGCAACTCAGTCTTTAAAGATGGCTATGGTTTTTTTGTTAAAGCTGTTTATGTAGAAGGGGTGTTGCCTCTATACTCCATAACTCGTTTTAAGCTAAAAGGTTCGTCTTTTATGGAGTTTGTTATTCTAGATCATGCCAAAGCAATCTCAGTTAGTTTGAGTATTTATATAGATGAATTGGTGATGCTTTCTTATCATCAATATCCATTTAGAAACCTATGTTGACATATGGTGTGTTGCCATTAATGGAGATGGTGGCTATGAATGGCATATGATGTATAAGTTTGAGGATGACCCATGGTATCACCTACCTTTTGCTTTCCTCAGAGATTGTCTACTAACTTCTACTTCTTGTGGCTTTGAGGGCAACCTTTCACATTTCAAATATATCTTGACAAGTTTCAACCCTTCTTCACATGATAGGGAGGTTCTTGTAATTATCAGCTATGCAAGTGAAGTCATTTTCACAATAATTTCTAAATTTGCATATATGTAATGATAAGGTTTATAGAGAGTGGAAAATCATCGTGGTAGTGATTTTGTGAGTTTTCTCTTATATTTGGATGAATATATGTATTAAGATCAATTTTTTTTCCTAAGGCATCAGTTTCTTTCCTATCTTATGTAATAAGATCATTGTCCAACAACTAACAAGAACTTAAACCATCTTTCTATGTTTAAGAATAATTTTAAACATTAATCAATCAAATTCAAGATAAACAATTTATCTAATTAAAATTAACTAACAAAGTACACATCCATCTATATCAATCATTGTCACACAAAGTCCTTAATTTTTTTAGGGCTATAATGAAATGGAACATTCCAAATCATGGATATTGAGCATGTAGACCTATGTGGCAACCGTAACATGGATGCGCCACTTATTCATTCAGTCATTGGTTCCTAAGTTCCTCTATTGTAATAAAATCATCATTGCAAAACAAATGCCACTCAAAATCCACTATAAATAGGCTTCAGTTTTTTCATCTGCTCCTAAATGCCAATTAGAAATTCATTTCAGATCACGCTTTGTACACCAAATCCATTGTTGTCTAAGATATTTGCCATGATGCCTATCAAAATAGTTATCAAATGTAAGATTCTCAACAAATTCAAGTATCGTGAGTGGTCATGTCCCTTTTTTACTTGATGCCAATTCAAACAAAATGTCAATCCCTCTAATTCGATTTTAGTGCTCCACTCATACTTTAATACATGTCCAAACCAACATGTTGTCTCTTCCATCAATACTGGAGTAAAAATAACCGATTGGAGACTGACATTGCATACAACTGAGCCTTACTTTTCCTAATACTTGATACTTTAATGAACAATCAATTTCATAATGGTTCCAATCTGGAATTACCTTATAGAATACCCATGAAAAAGGCAATCTCAATTAAAAATGCCCATGGAAAAAAGTCTTCAAATTTTCCTACTATCTGTCAATATTCATACTTACAAAGCATGAACAAATTTGATTTAAGCAAAGAAAATAAGCATGGCATAGGAATGCTAGATCGAAATTAGAATCATCACTATACTTGTTAACAAGCGTAACAATACCTACATTCATATACAATGCATAGCTTATACAAGCTCAGGGAGATGGACACAGTGGAGAAAACTCAAGCCAAAATGGAATGAATGACGTTGTACACGTTGCACGACAATGAAGACAATGGCCCAGTTCTGGGCCACTTCTTGCAATTTTACATTCCAAACTATAAAATTTAATAAAATCCCCCCTTCATGCACTTCGTGCAATTATTGATACTTTAAGGATTCAATTGTAAATATTAACATATTCCCTCCTTAACTTGCTCAGCCGGTTACCCGTCACTACCCATTATCCCTGCCTAAAGTAATGGGTCATCAACCAACAGCTATCATTGCTTTGAGGATGATCTAAGGGCTTTAAAAAGGTGTTGCACCTACAGTGTGTTCACACGGCGCTATAGACTCGATGTAGGTTTGCAGTCGCCTTATTTAAATAGTGTAAAATTAAAAAATATTGTTTTATGTCTGCATCAAATTTTTAAGTAATATTATTTGTACACCATTTTTTTCTATACATATTTACACCTTCACATTTAACCATTGATATATTATATTATTATTTATCATTTATCATTATCATTATTTTATAATATACCAATAGTTAAAAGTGAATGTGTAAGAAAGGTGAAGAAAAAAATAGTGTACAAATAACATTACTCATAACCACTTTTTATAAGGTTAAAAAAGAAAAAATAAAGAAGTGAATAGTATTTGGCACCAATTAGAAATCAATAATGTTATTTGTACATCATTTTTTTCTACACCTCTCTTTCATCTTCCCTTTTAACCATTGATATATTATAAAATAATGATAATGATGATAGATGATATATAATAATTAATATATTAATGGTTAAAAGTGGAAGTATAAGAGAGGTGTAGAAAAAATTGGTATACAAATAACATTACTCATAGAAATTTGATGCCCATAAGATATCATGTAAGAATTTAACTAATTTTCTTAATAGTGTTTAATAAAAAATATTATCAAAATTACTTTTACGAGTAAAATTAGTTGATATAGTGTTTAGCAATAATTTTCAAAAGTAACTATTAACATATGAAATGACAATAAATAATATATGTTTGAAATAATTATCTATGAATATTTGAGAATGAGCAAAAACAAATTTTATGTCATGAACTAAATCAAGAGTGTGATGACTGGAAGATAAGGTTAACCAAAGACTCAAAAGTCTCACATGCTAACTGATGCAATGCACAAACAGTATTTTCCAATAATTACAAAAAAAGAAGCTCTGCTCCTCAAATTTACAAGACACAATAAAAACCAAAATACAATCAAGAGGGATAACTTTCCCTAAAACATCTATCAAGACACATCATGATCCTATGTGACAGCAAGACACCTCTCATAGATATAAACAAGTACTCCAAGAATACGTTGATGTTCTATATGGTTGGTAAGTAATTAGTGCTATCAAATGGCCCGCCTCGAACCCACTTTGGCTTGCTCTAAGCCCCCAGCCCACCCTGCCATTAGTGGGTTACGGGTTGGGGGCTATCCCACCACCTATAGTGTTTATATACTAAATTTTATTTTTTTTGTTATCCAAAGATTGTAAACTGGTGGTAAGAGTGTCATCTTATCTTCCTAGGGACCAAGGTTTGATTCTTAACAACCACACAACTCATGATTTTTTTTTAGTCAGAAAAAAAAAAGGTTGGTGGGTTGACCAGCGTGAATGGTGAGCTACACCCCCTAAACTCAACCCACCCTTTTAAACAGGCTATGTGGGCCAACCCAGCGGGCATAGCCCATTTGACAGCTCTATAAGTAATCGGCTGAAGGTGACATTACTAACAATCTAAAAATGAAACATTATCTCAAAAATTATATAAATATTCTTTAATCAAACTAAATTTTCAAGTTAGATTAAGAGTGTGATTACTCAAGTCTTCTCATCTTTTTATCAGGGAATTAATCAACTTGATATCTATTAGGGAATATAATCAATGGCGGATCCATGTAGATAGAGGTAGGGGCAAATGCCCACACAATCTAAATTTTTTTTTAATATAATATATGTGAAAATTTGTTTTTGACCTATGAAAATTTATAAGTTGTCTCCACATAGGGCCAAATCCTCACCACTCTTTTAGTCAGATGTACTCCACTACTTCCTTTTAGATAGAATTCAAAAGTCACTTATGTGCTTAATTTTTATACTATTTTATAATAATTTTACCCTTAATTTTATGCTAGCTTGTGTTTAATTTCTTTATTTATTAGAATTTTTATCTACTTTGTTTAATTTTTGTTTAGGAATGAATAAAATAAAGAAAATAGGAAATTTTGCTTATAGTTGTAACATTCATAATTTGATCTTTGACAAGTGAAGAAGAAGGTTAATTAAGTGTTTCTTTAAAAAAAAAAAAAACTTAATGAAATGTTGTTGTTTATAGTCAACTTCTTGCCCCCACTAGTAAAAATTTATGGATCGCCACTAAATATAATCAACTTGGTTATCCAAGATTTAATCTAACCGAATTAATATAAAGCACATATCATATAATTGAGCAAAGTAATGGATGGTCAAGTTATCATTCTTCCCAATTTATCATTGAGTAGAGAATAACAGGGACTTAATCTAGGTAACTAAAAGCATATCATGTATTAGAGGGTTTGGGCTTTAGTCTCTTTAATTTTCATATATCACAAAGTCCCCAAATACATCTGACTGTTCTACCAGCAAAGTACTTTAACAATTCCGAAAACATCACTTATTTAAATCTCAAATCTTAAATCTTATTTACAATTCAAAGTTTCTTATTCATGAGAAATTTGAGGTAATACATATACCCTCATAACTCATGACAAAACTTCAATCAAAAGGTAAAATCATAATTATATCAAGTACAAAGCTTATACCTTCACGCATCAAACCTTCTTCAAATTTCCAAAACTCTTGATTCTATAGTCAAAAGTAAACTTTGCAAATCAAGGACACACTTTCAAAATACACATGCTTATTCTAGTATAAAAAAAATATTGTAATTCAAGTGTACTTTCCAAAACACAGTTCAAGTTCAACTAATTCTTAACTAAGTACCACTTTGTATCAAGATAATTCAAAGTCATGTCAAAATAATTTTAGAACATACGTAAATCATGTAAAACATAGTTCTTAAGTAGAAAACGGTGCACTAGAAGCATAGCAACAGTTAGATATTATGTTCTACTCACAACGAGAGATGCTTAAAGCTAACAACACTAGTCCGAATGCTCGAAAATGAGGACCCTAATACTCATCTGGCTAATTTCTTAGAAATATGTGACACTATGAAAATGAATGAAGTAAGCAATGATGCTATTAAACTTTGAGTATTTCCATTTTCCTTGAGGGATAAGGCTAGTGGTTAAACTATAGAGCACCCAACTCATTTAGTACTTGGGTTGAACTCTGAAGCTTTTCTGAGTAAGTATTACCCTCTAGGAAAGATTGCAAAATTAAGAGATGGTATCACATGCTTTATGCATTTTGATAAGGACTCCTTATATGAAGCTTGGGAAAGACTCAAGGAGATTCAGAGATAGTGTCAACACCATAGTCTCCCTAACTGGTTGCTTGTGCAAACCTTTTATAAAGGTTTGTCACTTTTTATTAAAAGCACAATAGATACAACAATAGGAAGATCTTTAATAGGGGGAAACTACTGAGGAAGCAATTGAACTATTTGAAGAAATGGCTGCTAACACCTATCAATGGTCGTCTAAATGTTTTGTTAACAAAAAAGACCTTTGAAATTCAAGAAGTTAATGCCATCAGCACACTTTCAACCCAAATTGTAATACTATTTAAGCAAATTGGATCCATGACATCTAATGCCATCCATACTTCACCTGAAGTTTGTAACTTGTGTAACGAGGCTCGTGCTAGCAATGAATGCCAAGTAGGCAACTCATTTGCACAATCACAAGTGGAACAAGCTCAGTATGTTCAAGATTTTAACAGGCAACAATCTCAGCAGAACAATCCCTTCTCCAACACATTTAATCTAGGATGGTATAATGATTCAGATCTATCATGGAGAAATAATCAGAATGTGATCAAGCCCCCACCAGGATTTCCACCACAGGAGAAGAAGCTAAATCTTGAAGAAGTAATGGCTCAATTGGAAATTGTTAAAGGCCAATTTATGTCATAAACTAAGGTGAACTTCCAAAATCAAGCTACTTCAATTCAAAATTGGAAGTCCAAATGGGTCAATTACCCAACATGTTAACTGGGAGACAACAGGGAAATCTCCCTAGTACATATGAAGTCAATCCAAGAGATCATGATAGGGAACAGTGCAAAGCAACTAGTCTCCCAAGTGGTAAAGAACTGGTAACTGCTCCAAGAACTGAGGAAACTGAAAAAATGCCATATACTAGACCCAACAATGAATTTCAACAGGAAAGCCCTCCAGAAGCTCAACTGAGCCCATCACATGAGCAAGCATAGAGAATTTTGGTTCGTCAAAGGCTTCATAAAATTAAATTAGACAAGTGATTTTCAAAGATTTTAGAGGTCTTCAAGAAATTACACATTAACATACATTTTGCAGATGCATTATAACAAATGCCGAGCTATGTGAAATTCATGAAGGACATCTTATCAAATAACATAAAATTGGAAGACTATGAAACTATAGCACTTGCTGAGGATAGGCTTAACCTACCACATTGACATTACAGCTTGCAGACCACTCAATAAAGCACCCCAAGGAAATTATAGAAGTTATACTAATCAAGATTGATAAGTTTATTTTCCTTGAGGATTTCATTGTGCTAGATAAAGAGGAAGACAGAGAGAGTCCTATTCTTTTAGGATGACTTTTCTTAACAACCAGGTGAGCTCTTATTGATGTGCAATGAGGAGAATTATGCCTCAAGGTACAAGAGGAAGAGGTGACCTTTAATGTATTAGATGCAATCAAGCACCCTGAAGCCAGTGATAACTGTTTCTGTATTAACATATATGACACTGGGAGGTTTAATCACCTAAGTCAACCTGAGGATCCTTTGGAAGACTACTTGACCCTACATGATCCTTTTAATGCAGAAAATGGTTTAGAAACTATGGAGTATATGCTTTAGCTGGATTCATTAGGGCCTAACAACATGAGATGCTTTGAGCCTTTGCAGAAGGGTCGTCATGTCCAATTCCATCGATTGATAAGCCACCAACTCTTGAACTCAAGCCTTTACCAAATCATCTTCACTATGCATACCTAGGTGAATCATCAACCCTTCTGGTAATTATCTCATCCACACTATCCACAGAAGAAGAAGAAGACAGATTGTTGAGAGTACTCAGAAAGTATAAGTAAGTTATTGGGTGCTCACTGAAAGATATAAAGGGAATCAGTCCATCCAAGCACATGCACTAGATTTTGATGGAAGATAATTGTAAACCATAAGCGAAAGCGCAACGAAAACTCAACATGTTTATGAAAAAGGTGGTGCACAAAGAGATTCTATAGTGACTGGATTCATGAGTCATATATCCTATTTTTGACAACTCATGGGTAAGTCCAATACAAGTAATGCCCAAGAAAGGAGGTATGACAATTTTGAAGAATGAGAATAACGAGGTGATTCCTACAAGAACTGTTATTGGGTGGAAAATTTGTATTGACTATAGGAAGATAAACAAGGATACTCAAAAAGTCCATTTTCCTTTACCTTTCATTGACCATATGTTGGATCGTTTGGCAAGGCATAAGTTTTACTACTTCCTGGAAAGATATTCAAGTTACAATCAAATAGCCATAGCCCTAAAGGACCATGAGAAAACCATAATTACATGTTCGTACGGTACTTTCACCTTCAGCCACATGCCTTTTGGATTATGCAATGCACCAACAAGATTTCTTAGGTGTATGATCGTAATCATTTCTGACATGGTGGAGCAAAGCATTGAGATCTTCATGGATGACTTCTCAGTGCATGGTACATCTTTTGATACATACCTAGCTAATTTAGTGTTGGTTTTGGAGCAATGTGAACAAACTAACCTCGTGCTCAACTGGGAGAAATTCCATTTTATGGTGAAGGAAGACATTGTCTTGTGCCATAGAATATCTTCAAAGGGGATTGAGGTAGATCGAGCAAATGTAGAGATAATTGAGAAGCTATAGCCATTGACATTAGTGAAGAGAACCAGGAGTTTTCTTGGACGTGCGGGTTTTACAAAAAATTCATCAAAGACTTCTCCAAAGTTCAAGATCTCAAAAACTTTTTCTAGCTTGCTTATACATGGTACTCCTTTTATCTTCAACGAAGAATGTAGTAAGGTATTTTTTATGCTAAAAGAAAAGCTTGTGTCTGCCCTATCATTATTGCACCGGATTAGGAATTGCCTTTTGAATTAATGTGCGATGCAAGAAACTTTATAGTAGGAGCGGTCATAGGGTAGCGAAAGAACAAAGCGTTTCATACCATTTATTATGCTAGCCAGACCCGTAATGATGCCCAATTAAACTATGCAACAACAAAGACAGAATTACTTGCAATAGTCTTTACTTTGGTCAAATTCCAATCATATCTCATTGGTAATAAAGTCATAGTCTTCACTGATCACTCTGCAATTAAATACCTCATGAAAAAAAAAATGCCAAACCAAAACTTATACGCTAGGTACTACTGCTTCAAGAATTTGACACTAAGATTAGAGATAAAAAGGGAATCGAGAATCAAGTGGCAGATAATCTTTTATATTGAAATTGCCAGTAGTAACTAAGTTAAAGAAGGCCTTTATTGATGATAATTTTCCATATGAAAAACTCTTTGTAATATATTCGAAGAAGTCTCTCCCATGGTAAGCTGACTTTGTAAACTTTCTAGCTTGTAAGTGTTGGATCTGGTTGTTTATCTTAAGTGTTTATGATACAAGTATGAGTTTTAAAATTCTTAAAACATTCAAGCTAGCAAATAGGCGGAAACAAAACACATAAGCAAATAACTCAAGAGTAAAAAGAGAAGTAAAATAAATAATAATTTTACATACCTCTTGTAGTCACTTTAATCTTGTAATATACTTCCCAACCAAGTGCACTGATTGCCAATTATTTGGGAAGTACCAATCCATGAAACCTATGGTGTATTGGCTTAGTGATTGGAATAAAACAAAAGATGAAAGAATATAATTGATAACTTTCAAAGTAAATTAGAAAGCCTTCGCTTTCCCTTTATGTATGGCGTGTAGAAATCTATGAAGGCACTCAAACAAAACTCACTTTTACTCTTAGTGTTTTTCTCTCCAAAACTTAAGGCACTCTCAAGGTGTTTTCTCTCTAATTTTTTCGACCACAAAGAGAAAGGGAGTTAGGTTATATTTATGCTAACCTAACCCTAGGTCATTCATTTGAACTCAAAATTATCCTTCCCTAAACCTTAGGGATTCCATATGCGTACGAAGGAGAATATATAATCAAATTATCTAATTAATTTATCAATTAATAATTGTATTATTCAATTGATAAAGTTGTGTTTTATTTAACTCTTAAATAAAGCATGTGGGGGCTTTCTAATTGGTCAAGCTTGAATATAAAATTCAAATAAAGAATTTTATTTAACTAAATTCTTTTGACTTAATTAGTCTCTTAGTGAATATAGGTTACCTAAGAAATTTAAACTCTTTAGTTTCTAATTCTTTATTCACTTGGATAATTAGAATAATTAGAAGGGAATCAATTCCCCTCCTTTTGGGCATGTATCTCTCCATCACATGGGGAGGAGGTTGTCTTACAAGTTTAAACAATTCAAACTTTGCAAAAATATTAGGATAAATAATTAATTAAATTCATTTTATCCTAATAAGATGATATAGCCAAAATCCCTAATTAAATGAGGATTTAATTTTATTTTAATAAACTTCTTCAAATTAAATATTTGCATAATTCAATTATTAATTTAAACTGGTTAAACCAAAATTAATTACTAAGATGAAGGTTGTCCTAATTTAGACGACACTTGTCTTAATTCAAACAAACATTTGTCTTAAAATTCTATTTTCTAACTAAAACAACACTTGTTTAAATTAGACAACTAATGTGAGAATTATTTGTCTCTTTAGTGACAAAAATATTTCTCACATTTTCAAGTATGACTAGGACAACATTTGTCATCAAATAACTCTTTGTCTAAATTAAGACAACTCTTGTCTTAATAAAGACATTAACTACAATGCTATCAATTAACTTCATCTTAAATCTATTCCAACTTAATGTGAATTGAAACTCCAAAGCTCTGTGGGGAATCCATTTAGGCATAAGAATTTTAAGTTCCAATAAATTCTGGATTATTTAAATCTTATTTAGATAATCCTATTTTATTAATCATGAAGTCATTTCATCAAAGACTCATGATTGCACTCTTAATAATTCCTAAAATTATGAGAAGTCAGTGTTGAACATTGATTTGTTCAATTTACAAACTTAGTGTTTGTGAACTCTCGTAACCATCTATTGACACAAGGTAAAATTATCGTTTTACCCCTTATGTCAATTTTATCCCCTAATCTTAGATTTCATCCAATAAGTGACCAGATAATCTTTTAGAACTTTTCTAAAATCATCTTGAAATGATAAGTAGCTAATTCATCATTTCACTTAGCCCAAATATGTTACTTATCTTCCTAAAATCACTATAAGTGATGTAATGCTACGAACTCCATTTCCTGGATTTATGTTTCTAAATGTTCACTCCCACTATGATCCCAACATACAGAGTCTTGACCAATGTCACACAATGGTCGTGCCTATAGTATATCAAAGATAATAATGGTTATGAAAACAAGTTCATAATCCATCAGGATTTTAGTTCTACCACTAGCGAATACAATGTGTGGATTCAAGTTCAAAGTAACGATATTAACTTAAACTTGATATCTTAGTTAATTCAAATTCATTTAATGGTGTCATTACCTGAAGTTTACTACTTCAATGATTTGAGATTCATCATTCCATTAGAAAAGAATCACATTCTTTCTATGTAGGTAATCTGAACACCATAGTCTTAATTGAACAAAGTGACGGGCTCTATTCAGTGACTATGAATATTGTTTCATATTCATCCAAAGATACATATCTCTTTTTACTTAATTCTTACGCAAATGTATCTTGGTTTATTAGAATGTAGGAACCTTAATTGCTAAAAAATAAAGCTTACATAAATGAGCTCTTTATTTATTAATATTAAAATGTATTCACATCAAATTGGTGAATACAACTTGCTTTTCAGAGCAACCTATTCCCAACAGCAAGATCATTCCATAAGAATTCTCTTGGCAACAAAAGAAGAAGTTTTTATCTAATGTGAAGCATTATTATTAGGAGGAACCGATGCTCTGCAAGCATTGTGCAGATAAAATCATTAAGAGGTGCATGCCAGAAGAATAAATGGAAGACATCTTGAAGCATTGCTACACTTTTGAATCTGGAGGAAACTTTGGAGGAAACAGGACAACTGCTAAAATCCTCCAATCAGGTTTCTATTAACCCACTTTATTCAAATATGCTTGTGATTTTACCAGAGCCTGTGACAGATGCCAACTATCTGAGAACATCTACAAACGAAATGAAATGCCACTAAAGAATATTTTAAAGGTGGAATTATTTGATGTTTGGGCATCAATTTCATGGCCCATTCCCATCTTCCTTCAACAACAAGTACATCCTCTTAGCGATGGAGTATTTGTAAAAGTGGGTGAAAGCATCAACAACGCCTACCAACGATGGAAAAGTGGCACTTAATTTTCTTTGGAAACACATCTTTACCAAGTTCAAAACTCCAAGGGCCATTATTAGTGAAGAAAAAACTCACTTCTGTAACAAGAAATTTGAAGCCTTATTGTTAAAATATGGATTTAAACACCGCACTACCCTTGCCTATCATCCTCAATGAAATAGGCAAACTGAAATATCAAATAGAGAGGCTAAGAAAATGCTAAAGAACATTGTCAGCATATCATGCAAGATTGGGCTAAGAAGCTTGATAATGCACTATGGGCCTATCGAACAACCTTCAAAACACTAATTGGAATGTCTCCCTACTGGTTCATTTATAGAAGAGCATGTCATCTCCCTGTAGAATTTGAACACAAGACTTATTAGGCAATGAAGCAACTGAATATGATCATGCAGGCAGCAGGTAAGCAAAGACTCCTACAATTAAATGAAATGCAGGTGTTCCACAATAAAGCTTATGAGAATGCAAAAATCTACAAGGAATGGACAAAGACCAAGCACAATAAGCACATCTTACAAAGAGAGTTTTAACTTGGACAAAAAATGTTAGTTTACAACTCATGGTTGCACCTATTTCCTGGAAAGCTCAAGTCAAGGTGGTCAAGACCATTCTCAGTGATGAAAGTGTTTCTCTCTAGCTTTGTAGAAATTAATAGTGATAAAGGCACATTCAAAGTCAATGAGCAAAGACAAATACCATACATTGAAGGTGGTGGTGACAACACAAAGGCCAATATAATCCTGAATTCATCATAAAGAGCTGAAGATTTAGGCTATTAGACTATGAACCAAAGCGCTTCTTAAAAGGCAACCCAAGCATCTCTTTCTCTTTTCTCTTGTTTTTTGTTTTTGGTTTGCTTTATATTTTAATTTTTGTCTTTCCATTCTAAGTGCTTACTAATGTTCCCTTTCTCCCTTTGGTAAAATATGCAGGTTTTGAACAAATTCAAAGCAGAGCTTATGCATATTTTCAGTTCCAGTCTTCACAAATAGTATTGTTTCTATATTTCTTCTCCTTCACATTGAGGATAATGGGAAATTTAAGTTTAAGGGGGTAGATTGATAGTGAATAAATATTGATGATTGTTACTTAATTGTGCTGGATTGTGTGTTGTTTATACTGTTGGAATGTGGTGATTTGTTGAGAAATTTTGTTCCTTTGACATATGCATGAGACAGAATTAGGACCAATAGTGTACTTTTAGGTTTCCTATTATCTGAGCATTAAATTCTTTGGAATAGGATACCTTCCTACTCAGACTATTAATTGAGCCTAAGTAAAGTCGTGTGCATTTGTTTTTATATTTTTCCTTTGTTTTATGACAAGTAAATATTCAAGTTTTGGAGTATTTGATATAAGATAATTTACCACACATTTTCATGGGTTTTATTGCGCTATTTAAGGATGTTTTATGTGCTTTTAATATTATTATTCAGGATTTTAACTGTTTATTACAATATCTCCTATCTTCCCTATTTTATACCTTTCATAAACTAATTTTTCCAATTTTTTGCAATGAAAGGGAGCTTGAACATAGTAGCAATTTAAATGGAACAAAACGTAACAGCTTAAGGGAACTCTAAAATGTAATGTTTTAGTCGAAAACGCAAGCACTCATCTATCTAAAACGCACAGCAAAACTCCCAGCCCCAAAACGTCTATGTTTTGGGCAACAGTTGAAGCTAAGTTTAAGTTATGTTGGGGGGGAAATCGTGCCTCATTCTTTGAGTTATTCTGGACAGAGCTTGTAAAAGAACAACGACTAAGTAACCAGGGAGTAGGAAGGGAGCTCGTGACCAACTTTGGGGAAGAGAGATGTTGCGATTCTAAGAGGAGGAGTGATGCGGAACCCAAGCAATTGATACTTAAACCCCCAACCAGATTGATGAAGAAGCCTAATTAAGCAACCAAAGC